>CACKRE030004248.1:286101-323563 GCA_902602495.3 Ectocarpus sp. CCAP 1310/34
CATCTCAGGACCGAAGAGAAAGAGAGTCGGGGAAGCGGCGGTGGGGGGGAAGAAACGGCGATTGGGCACTGCTGTAGAAGCGAGTAGGGCGGCCGAGGCAGCACTTGTGGCGAACTATGTACCCGGCTGATGATGTTGCGTCCTGTTTCCCTCGCTGCTGTATGCTATACTCCTTTATGTATGTCCTTTGTATTGCCTTCGGCCTCTGTGCTGTGTTTCTGTGTTTCTTTTTTTCATGACCTCCCTGCCTACTCTGCTGTGTTGGGTACCGTGATCTCGCTTTGCTGTTGCCTTTGTTTTTGTACGTCTGGCTGTCTGCCCATCTGCCGCCTCTCTGTCCTGTTTGCTCCGTTACTCCCATGCCCTGGTGCGTAGTGCCTGGTGCTGGTACGTTACCCTTTGGTTTTTTCTTTGGGCGGGTGTGGGAAGCGTCCTCCTTTATTTTTGTTTTGTTTTGTTTTGATAGGTTTCCGAGGGCTCTTTTCTCGAACGATCGGTGCGATACCTGTTATTTTCTATCATTTTGTTTTCTTGTTCCGAGTGTTTTGTACCCTATTTTTGTTTTGTTTCCCCGCGGCGTCGAATGTGCCGGGTTTTGAGACCACGGGCTCCCCATTTTTTGTGGACTATAGGGCAAATGTGAGAAACAACAACAGAACAACAACAACAACATTCGGAACTCGGAACAAATGACAGCACGGAACGCGTGACAACTTGTGAAAGATACTACTACCGGAGATACCCCGAAGATCCAAATGACCGATGGACGGCCACGTACTTGCGCACTGACATAGCTCAAAACCACACATACATGAGTACTACCGCAGTAGCCTTCGTAAGGATGGCATATTCCACTTCACGAACAAAAAACACTCTTGGCGTCGTCGAATGTCCACTGGTTGTTGTATGGAGTAGCGACCCGGAGAGTGTCGTGAAGGTTTCCTTGTTTGTATACGAAGGATGTAATCTACAATATGGAACGTTTACTTTGTCCTCAAAACGGGCAGCTGGCAGGTGCATTAAATCTGCTGAGAATCCGAAAGAATACTCTCCATATCCTTTCTCGAAGTGTTCCCAATTTTTCCGGCAATCGGGGTCATTAACATTGATTACAAGCGCCTGCATACGAATGCCTCGAAATTACCCAGTAAACCGTTGTACAAGGTTCCTTTCAACAATAACCCTAATAAACTGGTCATGAGAGTGAGAAAATCGTATGGCCTATCTGTACGTACCTTTACTAGGCACAGGCAGACGTGAACCGTTTCCTAATTTACAAAACCTGTTCACCCCATGCTTTTGAGTTAGGCCACGGAAAAATGCACGCATAGCTTGTCCAATACTGGTACAGGTCATATAGCTAAACTCTTGTTGTCGATAAAGGGTTTTTGTCTTTTTTTTCTGCGTGAATATGCGGGGTTGGTCTCAGTCGCCCCCTTGACCCAGGGAGGGGGGCTGACGACCCCGATACCACGCCGACGAACGGAAAATAAATCAAGAAAGCCCTAGCGTCCAGAGTTTGGTGATGACGTTACGGACAAAGCGTGCGTGCAAAGTTTCTCGCCCCATGGGAGAATGCCGAACACACAAAAAAGGCGTGTACTATAGGTAATATTATTAACGCCGGTTGGGTGGCGAAAGCATGTAATTAACTTTTACCCTGAACCAGCTTGTCGAATAGAAAAGCTATCCTGCGACAGTCACCAGCTAGTGCTCAGGTGGTTTAGTTGGTTATAATGTCCGCCTCACACGCGGAAGGTCGCGGGTTCGAACCCCGCCCCGAGTAACTATTTTTGTGTTTTGTGCTCGGTTCCTGTTTGCCCCATGTCCATGTGTGTTGAACAGCACATGCATGATGAGGTCGCCATCGAATTCTGCTCTGGTCGTTTACAGTAGTAGTAGTGGTTGGCATTACAGCACCGACCAGGTTGGTGCTGCATCATGTAGAAGTTGTCCTGACGTCGATGCCATGGGCTCAGGTGGTCTACTTGGGGGTATATTGCCCGCCTCACACGCACGTGTAAGGTCGCGGGTTTGAACCCCGCCCCGAGTATGGCTTTCGCGTTGTGTGCTTCTTTTTCGTCTTACTATCTCACATCCTCCTCGTGCTTTTAGTGAATGAACACGACAACAAAACCCCCATTACGGCATTATACTACCTACGTAACAAATCGGTATGATGATGTTGTTCTGTAAAAATATCCGTACCGGTCCACCTGATACGGACGCCTTCCTTGGTCACAACAATCCAATGACCAAAAGAGAGCGAAAAAAGGACCCAGAAAAAATGCTCCAATCAATTTAATGCGGTCATATGCATAGCATCGCGCAAACGACGAAATAAAACTAATCGGGAGACGATCGAACCCGGCCATGAAAAAAAAAAAAAGAGGACACAGGAGGAATGGGAAGGACCCATGGAAGAAAGGATACAACAATCTAAATAAAAAGGAATAGGAGAGAGGGAGAGGCGGGGAGGGCGTAATATCCATGTATTGTTGTTGTCTTCACATTAAAAACCGTTCCGTTCTCTCTGCCCAGTACCTTCTTCTGTCCGTAATGCAGTAGTCTAAAACTTGGCGGGGTCGATTCCCGTGGTCACAGGCTAACTTACCCCCCCAAAAAGGTACAGGAAAACAAAAATGTGGGGGTGTGTGTGCTGTAAAAAACACGGGGCTCGAGGACGTGGGCAAAAAACACGAAAGGCAAAAAATATAAAAATAGTTACTCGGGGCGGGGTTCGAACCCGCGACCTTCCGCGTGTGAGGCGGACATTATAACCAACTAAACCACCTGAGCACTTGCTGACAACCGTCGCAGGGTAGCTTTTCTATTCAACATACTAGTTCAGGGTAAAAGTTAATTACATGCTTTCGCTACCCAACCGGCGTTAATAATATTACCTATAGTACACGCCTTTTTTGTGTGTTCGGCATTCTCCCATAGGGCGAGAAACTTTGCACGCACACTTACTTTGTCCGTAACGCCATCCATCACCAAACTCTGGACGCCAGGGCGTTCTTGATTTATTTTCCGTTCGTCGGCGTGGTATCGGGGTCGTTAGCGCCCCTCCCTGGGTCAAGGGGGCGACTGAGACCAACCCCGCATATTCACGCAGAAAAATAGTCAACACCCCTTCATAACTCACTGTTTCTCGACAAGAGTTTAGTTATACGCGCAAGGTCGCGGGTTCGAGCCCCGCGTATTAGAGTACATGTGTTTTCGTGCTTCTTTTCTTTTTTCTTCTGATGTTATTGCCGTGGCGCCCTTGCGATATATATCTCAACATGTGTTCTTCATGTAGAGTTATTCCGTCGTTATTCTAGGTTGCATGTTTCACCAAAATATACACTCGTTCCTCGAAGGGTTGATCCGGCTGTGATGGCATGTCATGTGTACTTTCTGAAAAAAACTCTGGCCCATCTTGCCGCTACGGTACTTCCTCTGTCGCTTGAAGAGGCAAACATGAGTCGTAACGTTTTCTCGTATCTCGACGGGATTTGAGACGCGTGGCATGAATGCATGTACAGCTGTAGACTATACTACACACGGCGTAGTCTATCCCTTTACAGTCTACACACTACACATATTTAACCCTAGACTGCTGTGTGGTGAGGGGGGGAGGGGTACCGCGAAAGAGGCACGTGTAGCCGAGTTGTGTTGAGTGGGAGTAGTTCAAATCGCCTCCCGCTGCCGAAAAGGGATTTACACTGCTTGAGAGAGCGAACACCTGTTATGCGAATGTACTCGTTGTTGGCAAGCAGCACTAATATCCAGGGCGATGATATTTCGCACCGACTCGGATGGTGTGGGCCAAGTTAGCTACTAAGTTTACAAAAAGAGACGAGTGAGAGCTCCAGATTCGCGAGCATGCCAAGAGAGCTAGACAGACTTCCACCAGCCGTATCGGCTGTTGTGTTGATGGTGGCGTTTCCGCCTTCTCTGACGGAGTAGTCCTCTGAGAGCAGGACGTCTGCGTATTTCGGCTCGCTCTACGAACTGGTGTGATGGTCTTCGCTGTCGTCAACTTTTTGTACGCAACACTCACCAAACCAAGATACTGAGAAAACAATGTCTAGCTTATCGCTTGCCGAACTGGTGTTCTCAAGTCTTTCCACTACAATCCGACGAAATCTACGGGGCACCGTACGCATCGTTCTAAAACCCTTCGAGAAAGACATGAATAACATATCTCACGGCTTTGCATAGGGACAGAACAACGCAACGTGGATATATATGCATATGGTATTATAGGGCACGAAGGGGAACATTCTTTGCATACCTGTCGTTTAGGGCATAATGTGTACTCTGTGGTGTGATTGTACCTAGGGGGGCCACCTCTGTTCTTGCCAGAACTAGTAAATGGGGGGCCACGGGGGTTGATATCCCAGAAGGTATTCCCTCTGAAACAACCCGAGTACAACGTACCGCCCGGGCTCGAGACACCGACTCCGTATACAATGTTCCTTTTAACATTGCATGTGAAGAACGCCATGGACGGGTTGGCATACTGCAAGTCATAAACTGATGAAGTAACGCACCACGAGTAGAAAACGCAGTAATCCCTCCTTCAACAACAACAGTAGGACCTTCCCCCGTCCACGCCCGACGCACCTACTGGATTATCCACTCCACCCACCCTCAAACATCACAAAAAAACACCCGCAATCACACCAGTAAACAGAATTAATCGTCCATGTTCGCGAAGTCGTCACCGCTGCTCGCCGTCTTTTGCCGTTTTGCTGGTCGGCCACCGTTCGATGGACCGCGCAAATCTCTCGCAGCCTTCGCCCTCAAAGCGTCCATGTCTTCCCCATCTTCCGCCCACTCCCCTACAAGATGACGACCGTAGAAGTGCGTAGACTCCAGCGACTTTTTGGCGCCCATGGCCTCCTGGCACGCGTCGCGAAAATGAACCGGGGGGCACACGATGGTTGGGTGGAGTCCTTTATTGCTGGATTCATGCACGACTGATGCTGTTTCTACTAAATAGGTGTCGTGTGGATAGACCCAATCAGCTCCTTCCTCCGTGCTAACTTTTCCCTGGTGACAAAGGTTTGGAAGGGAAGGGGTCTCTCTTGTGATCATGCCAGAACCACGAAGAGAACGAATCACACTTATACCTGTGCAGTCAAGAAGTCAACGAACGCGAATCCTCGGTGGCCGCCGTCGAACTTCTTCGGTAATCGCACGCGTTTTAGCTGACCAAAGCTTGAGCATAGTTCGCGAATCTCCTTCGCAGTTGCCTGGAAAGGAAGGGTGGTTTGGCGGACAGCATGCGATGTGATTCAGGGCAGGATTTCCGTCACAAACCTGGTGCAGACAATAAGCTCTTCTAAATCATCGTTATGACTTGAAAAGAAAAAGTATTTTGCTTTGAGTATTTAAAAGACCCGATAATAAATTTTCCTAAAGGCAGCGAATACTTAATGGAGATACTGAAAAATTATCTTCTTATGAATGTGGTTTTGATCCTTATGAAGATGCTCGTAATGCCTTTGATGTTCGTTTTTATCTTGTAGCAATTCTTTTCCTTCTTTTTGATATAGAAACTATTTTTCTTTTCCCTTGGTCAGTTTCTTTAAGTCAATTGCCTTCAATAGGTACGCCGGTTGAAGATGATTAGAAGATAAACAATAAAGAATAGAAAAAGAATCAAAACCGAAATACAAAAATCTCCCTTACCTTTCCTTGCTAATCTAAACAATAAAACTATTGATGAATCTAAAAACAAGTTATACAACTATGCTTCAATGATCTTAGAAAAAGCCAGATTACCAAAACCTATGGAGACTTTTATGAATCCTGGTAAATTGGGGTCTTGACTACCATCTGCTGTTAAAGCTTTTAATCGTTGTCTAAGTTCAAGTTCTCTAAGTGTAAGTTGCTTAACTTCTCTAGGAGTTAAATTTTTAATTTCGTTATTCATCATTATCTTTTAGGACCACTGAGTTACAAGCCCAAAAACAGTTAGCCTTTTTAATTCTTGCAATTGTTCTCGCTTTTTACGTATATGATTGAGTATTTAAAAGACCCGATAATAAATTTTCCTAAAGGCAGCGAGTACTTGACAGAATTTCAGGCAAGACTATTCGAGTGGTTAGATAAGTTTGACATATCTGCTTATGAAAACTTAGTTTCTTTATTAAACGAAATAAATTATAATTTTACAACAATAAATTCTAGAATATTGATAGCTTTCGTTGCTACAATGGCTCCCATTTAGGGCGAAGAAAAGTGTTTTCTTTTGAGGAGACAAACCGGGTGGACCTTCAACGCACCTCTTTAACCAACCATAGGCGCAGCACTTCGAAACCCCAAACTAGACGATACAGCAGTAGCCATATACGAACATGCAAGATGAAGAAGCGTAGATGAGGACTGTGCCAAGCGAAACCAACTGTCTCACAACTTCTTCTCGAGAACCACACAACAGTGTGGATTCTGCTGACGCCCCGTCCCCACAACGCTATCCTTTGACTATGCTGTGATCACATAAATCACTTTAAGGAGGTTAGCGGCTTAGAGAGCTACGAAAAGCCTCTTGCGCGGCCAAGGCAAGGCTTCAAACACCTGCCTTCGCCTGATCATAAAAACAAGCTGTGATGACATCCCAACGAATTCATCAGCAAACACGTTGTCATCCTTCAAACGCTGCGTGAAGCAATACTTCAGGTGTGTTGACAGTCGGCTGAGCTGACCTGAAACGGGATGTTTCGGATAATGATCTTGGTTCGCTTGAGGCCGTCCCCCTGTGACGAAGAAGAAGAAGATGCCTTCGTTGCTGGTGTTAGTCTTTTGGTGGATCGCTTCAGCTCCAGGGCATGCCCGTCGAGGACCGTGCCTTGAAGAGTCTACCAGACAGGCGCCATGGGAATGCCGAGGGAAGAGGATAGTAATGTGAGCATATTTAGTGGGCCGTCTCACAATGCCGACGTGCGCATGTCTTCACACATCGTGAAAAAGACGCTGACAGCAGGCATTTGCTGGAACCCCCTTCACACCGAATGCCGACGGCAAAAGAACGGAACATCGAGAACACCCCACGCGAACGGGTGCGAGAATGCACCACCCCAGCGACAATTCAACCGCGAACGAAATTCGGGGTAGACTCTTATGCGGTCGCAACGTGCGTACCGCCAAGTGCCTGTAGTGATCCATGCCGTCAAAATAGGAGCCGCCCCCCGCACGTCCTCCACCCCAGCGCAAACAGGTTGCCTGCCAAACACCCACCACGAAACGCAGAAAACTTTACCTTGAGAGACTTCTCGACTAGACTCGCGTCGGCGCACTCCACGAACCCGAAGCCCATGCTCAGAGTGGCTTCGCTTGCCCCTGGCCCCTTTTTTCTCGGAATCGAGACCGAGCGCACTTGCAAGCCGGCCTTCTCGAAGCAGTTCCTCAGGCCCGCCTCGGTGGTGGAGAAGGACAGGTTCTTCACGAACATCGTCAAAGGCTCTTTCGACGCACGCCCTGCGGCAACCTCATCCTCGTCGACCTTTTTCACAAGACAGACAGACAGACAGACAGACAGACAGACAGACAGACAGACAGACAGGAACCAAGCAGGGGAGATGGAGTAAGTGGGGTTTCCACCCTGATTGTTCCTTCCCTCGAACGTGGTTTCGATGCGGCTTGTTCAGAAACCTTTGTACGTGCTCGAGATAATATTTTTCCTATCATGTGTTACATGGGTGTGTAATTGTGAGCGATTGGTGAGCTCGCTTCGGAAAACGGTGCACAAGTTATCAACGCACTTGCGCCTATGCTAGCTTCACTTGACAAGCGGGCCGTACCTTAGCCTCCTCTCCAGTCGCAGCCTTCTCTGATGCCGGCAGTGATGCCGGCTTCGACGAAGGCTCAAACGTATCCTTGAAGGCCTGGTACCATGAAACAAAAAGCAGCTCAGTCAAGTAGGGCTGGCATGCAAGAATGAGCCGTTCAACCGAGTCAACACACAGGGCATACGAATCAATCGAGGGACCCCAAGAACAAAATGGCCGCCTGTTGTAGTGTTTGGCAAAGCCAGTCGGCCGCGATGACTTTCTCCCTGAACAAAGAGGGGTCGGGGGTCGGTGTAAGTTGGCACAACGTTTGGTTTCGACCGCTGGTCTACATCACAGAAAACACGCACAGTAGTCCCCAGTTGTCTCTTTGCTTTCGACCCAGGCAAAAACACTCATCGGGTCTTTGCGTAATATTTGGACTAGACAAAAGTGCGAGAACAAGCTTGCACCTTGACACGGGTGAAGCGTGTTGTGTTAAACCGCCTTGGCAACCACGCCTGTCCTCTCTGCTCGCGGAATCAACGCGGATTTAGCACACGGCCGGACTGGGTGGATGGCTGAAATAAATAGCGCCTTTAACGTCAGGATAACTCAACAACGGAACAACAGCAGGCAGCAGCACCGACAGGCTACAGGCAAGAGGTACATCGAAGCAAACGAAAGCTCTCTCTTTGACGCAGGAGTACAGCATACAGAAAGCAGTACAACCATACCTTCAAGGGTGCCCACTCGAGATACAAAAGCACGTGCTGGAACCTGGCGCAGGCCAATCGTTTGAAAGCTTTTTTCGCGTCGGATGCTGCCAGGAATTCAACGAGCGCCACGGTCTTGGACGGAGGAAGAAGGACTCGTCCCACCTGCACAGATGAAGATAAAACAAGACTCCGAGTCAGCGTGTCGCGTCGAACACAAACACAAGATGTAATATTCGTAAAAATTACGATTGCCAACCATCAAGTGTCTTGCCTGTTAATCGTTTAGCCATAACTCGCATCTGTTCTCGTGCAAATATTCAAGGGTAAGAGCGCAACAACTACTTGTATGTTTTGAGTGGTTTTCTCCTGAGCAGAAGGTAGCATGTGGACATGAAGGGACGGGAACAAGCGCATGGCGTGAAGGATGAAGCACTCAATGCAGTCAGGTGATGCTCCAGATGTTGCACCGCAGATTCGGTCGCCCGGCATTTAGGGTGGTGTGGTATTTGCGTTAGTCTAGCCCAGGGCACTTTCACACAGAGGTAACCGGCAGTTTTGCGCATTGGGACATACGGCGGGTTTGGGAGAAGCAACTCGCCGCAAGCAGAAGGTGCTGGAGCACAGCACAGTGAGCAACTGCACCAGCACAACACCGGACATTGTGCTGGGGCACCTAGCGCTGGACTGGAGATTCCCCACCAACCATTTTCTAGGAATGAGGCAGGCTATCGCTGTTTTGAGGCGGGTGGATAACTGGCACACGAATCAGAATGTGCCAGTCGCGCTTACGTCTCCAAACGCCCCGAACCGCTTGGCCAGCTCCGCCGCTTCTGCGCTGTAAGGCAAGTTCTTGACCAGTATGACCGTGCTGCTACGTTCGTCGGCCCCCCGTCCGCTCCCCTTGCCCTTGGTACTCTCCAGGACCGAGAGATCCACCCCTTCCTTCTCGAAGTACTCCTTGTTTTCCTTGACCAGGAGCGTTTCTCCCAGAGCCAACCTAACGGCCATATCGCCCTGGTGATTCGTGTTGATCAATTTGGACAGCGCGTAAGCGCGGCGCGAGAGGTGCAACTAAACAATCGTGTAGTTTTCGAAAATTGCAGAGCCGACGTGCTGCTCCATTGGTCGGTGGAACAAGACAGAAAAGCAGATATCAGAAGTCATCTACGGAGTGCATAATCTCGGAACCACAACGTGCACGACGTACTTTCGCCGTCTACGCTCTCTGTCTCTCTCTTGCAACTGCTCTGTTGACAGCAACAAGGTAAAGGCGTTGGATGCATTTTGCGACTACACCACCCTTGCACCGCGCATCGCCAACACCAGCAACAGCGAACAGACAGTGAAAGCGGCTCCAAGGCCAGGTACAACTAGAACTGCATTCGCGTCATCGATTGGGTCCTACACCAAGCCTGTTCGACGACCCCGGGAATTTTGCTCTGCAATCGCAGCTCGCCCACCTCCTCTCGATCCAGGATGTCGCTCTTGCCGACCCCCAACCGGTCTGCGAGAGCATCCACCACGGTGTCCGATCGCACGAAGGATGCGTTCCACCCCACCGTGTCGCCCGCTCGCGCCCGGCGATCCATCTCCTTTTTCTCCTTATAACTCTTCCCCGCGGCAGCAGCACTGTGGAGACCGAGGTCACGTGTGTGCGGGGTGCAGCGCGAAGGTTTCAAGTGTCGTGGTATTTCTCAAGCGGTGGTTGGTTCACGTACAGTTCTTTCCCAATATTGGACGGTACCTATTTGAGGCAGGCATCTCTCGAGTCCACACGCTTGCGCACCAGCTGACTCAGCTGTCGCACAGCACCAGTAACAGTTCGGAACGAACGAATGACACCAAATTGCGTCAACCACAAGACTTACCGCGTCGGGCCACGATCGGTTCATCCTGAATACGGTGCGTACATGCACACCCTCTTCCTCACCACCAACTCTTGTTTATGTCACATTGCACGCGACACATACAAACATCCCTATCTCTGTATCAAAGAAAGGAACGATTGGCCATCGGTGATCGGTCTTGTGGAAAAATACTCCCGTCCTCTCGAGGATAACGCATGGTCAATTGGCTAACCCGCTGTATCAAACAGATCACGGGCGTCTACGGCGGTGACTCCTGAAACCAGTGTTTGAAGATGGGTCACAAACAGAATTATCGCTACAGCCTTGTCTATGCTTCAAACAATGTGAACGCGTGAGATGTTGGGAAGAACCTCTCTAAAGTCAGCACCAACTTGGGCCCAACAATCAAGCCCTTAGGTACAGCAAAAGCATCAACAACTTGCCTTCCAGCCGTGCCGGACGCCTCCGCCCCCGATGAGCCGGGCTGCTTCCTGGCCGGCATGATGTGCAGCAATCTCCCGTGGAAGGCGTGCCTGTCTAGCTGCTCCAAGGCCTTTTCAGCATCTTCCGGGATAACGAACTGAACGAAAGCAAACCCTTTGCCCTGGGTGCGAGAGCAATGGGAACACGAGAGAGGGGCAATGAAGTCGTCACCATCTAGGAATACCGATTAATTTACCCGGTGATGGGCCGGAGAACGAGCTCGCCAGCAGTCCGGACAAGAATAGGAAAGTTACATTCCTGGCCGACATTACTGGAAGAGTTGACACACAACCCACCGCGTGTTGTATCTCCATCCGCGTGAGCTTCGAGACAGGAGCAGAAGATGACTACGTGTAAAACGGTTTCAACGAGTCAACAGACAAACATGCGATACGCAACCCAGGCCGTGGTTGACTCCCACCAGGCCAACGTCAGAGTAGTAAAGAGAGGGTCCACTCTCTTCGCGGGATCCTGCGATTAGGAGAACGGGATACAAGTGGCCAGTTCTGTCGGCTGTACACCTCCTTCGCCTCTACGAGAAGGTCCAACATAGACCGCGTTCGCACGCTCGTGTCGATAATACAAACCTTCTTGACGTCATCCACAGGGAGATGAACTTCCGACAGCATCCCGAAGCTCCCAAACAAGTCTCTGAGGTCGTCTTCTGTACAGGTGTACGGCAGGTTGCGCACAAACAGCCTCCCCACGGAAAGCCCACTCTCCTCCTCCTCCTTCTCGTCGTCGCTTTCGTCGTCGGAGTGGCCGCCATCGGCCGTCTGAGCATTCCTCTCGGGCTTTTCGATTCCCTCACGCCCGGAAGCACCTCCCTTTGAACCCGTTCCTCCTGTTCCGGCTCCACCGCCCTCCTCGTCTCCTTCGCTTTCACTCTTGCTTGCACTAGCTTCGTCGCCTTTTACTTTACCCCTTCCTGCTCCTCCCTTGCCCACCTTGGAGCGGAGCCAGTCCATGTCCGACCCGCCGCCGGCTTTTCGCTTCTCCTTACTGCGGCTCGTGCTTCCCAACGTTCCCTCTTCTGGTGACTCCGCGTCACTGTCAGTTCCATCCGAGAGTTCCTGGTTGTCGACACTCGCTCGATCGTCGTCCGAGCTGGTGGCGTCACTACTTGCACCTTCCCGATCCTCGATGTTGCCGCCTGCTGCAGCTTGCGCTTGCTCGAGCAAAGCATCGTCGTTGTCCCAGAACCTGGCCTCGCTCCGCTTTTTCAGCGCCGCCATGAACTCCTCCTTCTCCACCTTCCCACGAGCCGACGCCGCCGCTGCCTTGGCACTGCAAGACTCGTCTGTTTTTCGCTTCTCATCCTTGGCCTTGACTTGTTTCCTGGCCTTTGCCTCTGCCAGCTTTTGTGCACGGGAGCTACCCTCAGAATGCTTGCTCCAAGGCCGCGCGATGCCGGCGTTTCCTTTGGGCTGGGCGAGTTCGACCTGCAGACAGTGCCACAGAGGAGTATCATGTTTCTATTGAACGTACAGCCGACTTATGTTGAGCATAAAGGCAACGAATCGTATCAGGTCGTGTGGTAATAAATGAAATAGAAACGGACAATTCCAACAGCCATAAAGAGAACCTGACCTGAACAGTCGAGGGGGGGTCAACATCTGAGTAATTCTACATGCTTAGAAAAGTGAGGCATGCAGGTGCAAGGCAGGTACGGTGATACACGAATACAGAAACAACAGCAGAGAATTACAGCGACGTCCGACGTCAAACACGGCACAAGAACAAATCGACAGTTCTCTCCGCGACGCGTTCTCACCTGTATTCGGCTGGTATCCAGGAAGGTCTGGTTGTAGTACTTCAGAGCCTCTTCAGCATCACTTTCAGTCGTGAATCCCACGAAGGCAAATTGCCGCGACTTGCCGTCTTTGGTGCGCACGATCTTTGCATCGGAAACCTATATACAACCCGCCGAAGACAAGAGGCAGAAGGGCGGTCAACACGATGGATGGGAGTAGGGCAACAGCATTGTTAAAATGGACCACAGCAGCATACGTAAGTCTAAACTCCCCAAGATAGATGCGCAAACCACCAAATATATTCAACTTTCAGTAGCGCGAGTTCATTGTCCGTTTTCAACGCAACTTAACCTTGCACAGGATGACAAGCGAAGTTGGCGGGGTGTTGATGTTCGAGATACAGTACTGGTTGAAGATGGGGTTGCAAAATGCGGAAAAACACGGAGTTTTCTACTTGGTTTCCAAGGAGACTTGGGATAGTGATCTGAACTGCGTGGCAGATGGGTGTGGTGATGCGCTCTCGCGTGGTGCTTCACTCTCGTTTCCACTGCAGTACCCTCTTACAAGACTTTCCCACCTCAGCCCTCACTGACCGAGCTGCCTTCTCCACACACGCACAGGCGTATGTACGCGTGCTAAAACAACAGCAGTTGAGATGGCTGCCCATCAAACGACACTGACGCTGCTTGCGTTGTAACACACGCACGGCAGCAAACTGATTTTGGAGTTGCTCGCGGGAACACAATTCGGCCCGCAAAGGTGCAGGTGACCACCGCTGTTACGTCCACTATGCATGCGACTCGGAACGGAGGACGTCAGCAATAGAGTCAGCATTGGAGAGCACGAGAGCACAGGTCTAGAGACGACGAGATCAGCAGAACATAAGGGCCGACTGCAAGCAGATTACAGTTGTTGACAGCGCTGTACAAATCTGCAGCTTGAGCCCGCCACGGCGGTGTCCAGCAAATACTACCGCCCTCGCTGTGGGCCCGAACATGTACGTCTGATTGTGTGCTTGTTGGTGGTCCTTGTTCATCTTCAAATCTCAATAAACTCACCTCCCCCCGCTCGGCAAAGTGCTGCCACAGGCGTTTTTCGTCCACATGCTTGGGCACATTCTTCACTATCAAACGTGTTTTTGGCACCTCCATTTCCTCAGGTTGTGGTGTTTGGCACAAACGACAAACGACCCGGCAGCAGCGTCCGTCCGCGGTGGCACCAGCAGGCACAGCCAGCAGCGACGGCCGGGCGGACCACATCCGAGTATGTGGGCATAAATTGCCAGTCTGCGGCACCCCCCAAAGGCTGATTGGTTGTGATTTCACAGTCTTGCGGTCCCTTCTTGTCTCTGATCATGATCTCAGAAGACCGTTCCTTGTGGGGAGAGACAGAGCACGCCTGGCCGCAGGAAGAATCCAGCACAAGACTTTGCTCCCTTCAGACTCTCAAATTAAATAGGTAGTGAGCTACTGGCCAGCAGAGCAGCAGCAAAGCGGCTGGGTGTTTCAAGTTTCAGATCAAAGTGTTTGCCAAGAGGGGATTGTTCACATGGCATCGCTGAAGCGGAGTGCCGAGGAAGCGCTTGATAGCCATGGTGATCGGGAGAGAGGTGCCAGTGGACAAAGCGCTGAGATCAGCTCCTACTTTGGAGGACCATCCCAAGATGAGAAAACACCAAAAACTGGGAACGCTCCCCCGAAAAAGAGTTCGTTGGAGAATCATCCGGCGCATCAAGGGGGTCAGCTACACCTCACCGGTGCCCTGCCTAAGCTCGTCGTGCTCGACCTGGACAAAACGGTGAGAACGACGTTGGTGGACTACGTTGACAACTACTTTGGTGGTTGCGACTTGGTTGGAAGAATTCGTGTTCGAGCGCCAAGCCCATATGACCCCATATTCACCAGCGCACTCTTCGTGCTTATGTACACTATCCTCACGATACACGGCACACGATCACGATGCACACGATGCACCGAACGGGGGACACAAGGCGGCGATGTGCTGGTCATTATGCACTTGCTAGAACTGTATGATGGCGTTCTTCGAGCGGCTAGTCTACATACACACATACGCCGACATACAAATCGATACAAGTAGGATCGGTCGGAAAAGAGTGTGATGAAAACTAACAAGCGCGACGTTGTGACGTGTGGTCGACGTTCAGCATCTCCGCAAGAGAAGCAGCTATGCTACGCTTCAGCATCGGATGGCCTGACGATGCTAATTGTTTGGCATACAAACGCGGTATATCGCGACCGAAACCTACAATATTGTGGTTACTATTGGATTACTGTACAAGAACATTTGCAGCGTTGAACATACACGTGTGCGCTGGTGCTACTCAAGAACGGATGATGAGAAAAGAAGGGGAAACCTGACCCCTAGGGCATGGTGCTGCGCCACAACCATGTTCTCTCCCATCAATTGGTTCTACCCCCCGCAAGAACCCGTTCGCGTTAGATTAATGCCTTCAAGGCCCCATCAAATCATGGTGTACATGAGCCGTGATAATCATCTATTTAGCACACAAGAAACATTGTTGACCAAGTAGCACGGAGACAACGAAGCCAACATGAACTCTTGCCGCGCCTTTTGATGACAAAAGGCAACCGGTAGCACAACCAAGAAACAGCCTCAGGGCCAACTCGTGAACCGATTCAAGTTGTGCTGCATGCCATATGTGTAGTGCTGGCCCACTTTCGCTTGCGGGTGGGGTTCTTCCTCTTGCGGTAGTAGTCTATTGCTGAGCCACGAATTTGTTCATGTCTGGCTTTTGTCCCGTGCCTGCGCCAATGCACTTAGAGAAATCCGAAAGAGACCGTTCATGCCTGAACCTACCGATGTTGTGCAAGCGCACGTGAGGCACTGATGCCGTCAAACTGGTTGCTCTCGTCGGATTCGTCAATTTTGGCGGAGGACATGAAAGCGAAGCAACCCCATGAAGGAACTTCATGAACGACAGGCCGCGACAACAATGGAAACATGCCCGATGGAACTGCGTTATCCGAGAATTGAACCTATTGCCCTTTTCTACTCCGATCATGACGTCTACTCAGGTGTGGCCCGTCTACTGCCACGAGGAAACCAGGGGGCCGTACACTCGGGGCCTTGGCAACACTCATTTCTGTAACAGTGAAAGTACCGTGAAATGCAGTTCCTTCGGGAGGGAAAAAGTCGTACGACTTTTCCCTGACGTGGTCGCCCTATTACGCTGCCTCCAACAGCAGGTGGGAGCGGGGCCTCAATCGGTGGTTTGAACGCATTGAACTGTCTCGACCTCTGTTGCTCGCTGTCTGTAGTTCTCACGCGGTCCCTTCTTGGTCTACATCATTCTACTTACACAAGACTAATTGTGTGCGGTGGGAATTCAGTGTTCGAATTGCTGACCGTAACCCATTCCCCCGCCATTCAAGGGGTCAATCCGTCTCGCCGTGGCAAGTCGCTCACCTGTAGACGAGGGCGGAGCAGCACGAGGCATCTTGGGTGCCTTGGGGCTACTGGACCTGTTCTGCTGTCTCGAAATTCACACAGGAAGCAAGGCAAAGCATTTCCAGGTACGTGTTTGGTATTGGCACCTTCCTGACCTTCGCCGATCGCAATTGTCGCCCCTTTTCTTACTTCAACTACATGACGCATCGAGAGCTCATGGAATTCATTTTGGTTGAGTGTGTGAAATGATATTGGTCTGCTGCATCTCGGCATATTTTTTCTTTGTTTGGTGCACATGTTTTGTACCAGAAACGTACCCTCCCAATGGGAAGCACCGTTCATGATCGTGGCTCACAGCCACGCCGAAACCATTTTGACCTCCGGATTCGGAACGCCAACCCCGGGGTATGCACTTTCTTCAAAACTTGCGTATTTGTTCACTCCGGTGTACCTCATCCGTAGGAAAACGGTCGCTGAGCGGTTCGAAACATGTTCAGTACATGCCCGAATGGAAGTCTTGCATATGGAAGTAAGGAACTATTGGTTTCAAGTAGAACCCATGCGATGAGAGTGTACTCGTGAAAGCAGGCTCTCGTGAGAACCGTAGGTATTTGTTGATTTTGGGCCCTCACAACTCGGTACCATTTCGCGCTTGCAACGATGCCCACTTGTATTCTACCGCCGCCCAGAATATCCACGCAGCTACGGGTGTAGAGTACCGAGAAATGCTGTTCTTCGACGATGAAAAACACAACATTAAGACCGTCAGAAGGCTTGGCGTGACCTGCGTGAAGGTTAGCAAAGAATCCGGCCTGACGTTCGCCGCCGTGAACGCGGGGTTGAAGAAGTACAGGGAGGCGTGCTTGTCGCGGTCAAGCCTGAGAGGTTGGTTCACCCCGGTGGCACCGAAAGAAGACAGCGAACACCCGGGACAAGCTAGGAGGGACTCCGCACATGGCCCGTGTATAGTCGAGCAGCGATGAAATCTAAGCGGATTCGTGTTCTCGTTTCAAGTGGGAAAATAATCCGTCGGAACCACGTGTGTACTCACTGAGGGTAAGCTTGTTGGACCCTGAAGCCAGGCACGTTGTTGATAGTATTCTACAGGATTACGGGTTCCACGGGGTCGTGGGTATGGTGTAAGCTTGCAAACCAGTGCGAAATACAGTTGGTGTCGTGTGTCACGCGGTGGGGCGGTCTACACCAGTCACCTTGTGCGACCGAGTTCGACGGCTTCAACTCCTTAGCGTCGTCAACTAAAGTGTGATGACTTCGGATATAGAAAAGGGTAGCCTTCCAGTGTACAAGTCTCGAGATACCACCCTAGTGCGGAAATGGCACCGCGATGGGATGGGGGGGTGTACACCCGACACCTGGTGTGACTGTCACAGCTTCTACCCCCAGCGTCAACTAAAGAAGTCTGATCATAACGGATGTAGAAAATTGGTAACCTAAGTGAAGAATTCTAAAGCTAACGCAGTGTAGTGCGGAAAAGGCACCCGAGTACGCTCATAGAGGTAAAAAAAAACACCGCAAGCTTGCAGGTATTCAGTGATCGTCAGCCCCACGGCGTGTCAGACCGCTTGATCCCGACTCTCTGCCACCTTCGCTTGATTCGGAATCTGACCCATCTTCAACCCTGGAGTGGGGGAAGCACAGCAAGAGTTGAAGGGTACAATGAAGGGCACAGTGGGTGTTATCAACACCAACACTCCCCATTCCAGGTTGAGGCTGCCTCGGGTACAGGTGCTACCTGCGTCTGCACTTGTCTTATGCGTGCTGTTCTGTACTCACGTGGTTCTCGGGTCGTCGACCGCCTTGCCTTCATTTGTGCAGAGATCTCTCAGGAGCCTCAGAATTTGGACCTGTAAGAATGTACGACCGAAACGTAAAGAGCCAGGTTATAGGATGCAACAGTTGCCGTTGAATGCCGAGTTTGAGCAAGTTTCGTGGGCGGATAGCTGCCGCAGCGACCGGTGCGGTCAAGACCGTTTCGCCACTTGCAAATACCATGTTGCCCATGTCTTGGGCTTCTCTAAAACGGATTTACAGGCACTCTGTCCGTCCACATCATATTGCTCGGAAACAGTTTTTATCGTTCACGGGTCTGTGAAATGCTGCTCAACGTACACACAAGTACAGGGCTTGTTAAGTGACCGACGATTTTGGTAATTGTTCCCGACGGAGGACCCTGCCACCACTGCACCTCAAACCAGGACCAGGACCACCATCTTTTCCCAAATAACACGGAAACATGAGCCCACTTTCAACTGCGCCTACCTCGTTATCCCGATCCAGCAAGAAGAAAGCGCCCCCTGGAAACATGGTGGTCTCACTTGAGCCCGAGGACGATTCCATGGCCCACTTACTCATGTCCTGCTCCCCGTCCTTGATACCTCCCAGGCTGTATATGGGGCACTCAAGCAACGTGCCGCTCTTGTATTCATACGTGTCCACAGCGCTAAGTGGGGTCGCAAGAGAGCGTTTTGGGGGGGTTGGTGAAGGAAGTGACTTGAGTGCCATGTTCTCATGTGTTGCAGGGGATCACGAAATACCTGGGTCGTTGCATGCACGAGACACCAAAAACAGCTGGGACAGCGGTAACAATACCTCGTTGCGTGGGCGTCGCTCACCTCAAGTCTGCAAACCACAGAGGCGTGAATATCTCCATCAAGTCTTTGTTCTCGAGGAGTTCCGGCGGCAACGGCGGTCCTCTCCGAAGCATCGCATTCTCAAACTGTCCGATCCAACAAACGTGTATCAGCTACATACGAAGACATTTGCCCACTTGCCACCACGCTGTGAAGGTCGTAACATAGTGAGAAAAGTAATGGGAATGTTACGGGTAACACATAACGAGGTGTGTATCTCTTGAGATGCGGGACTGCCTGTGTCAAGTTTCGAGGTCAAGCACTTGCTCGTGTTGTCGATCAGAGGCACACAGACATATATACCAGTCCATGGCGCATGCAAAACGTCAGGTTTGTTCACATAGTACGTACCTCATTCTCTGCGCCGATTCCAACGAAATGTAGCACAAAAGTTTTGGCGTTGGGCAAACATCGTCTCGTAAGTTGCTCTCTCAACGGCGCTGCAGTAACGCCAACTTGAATATTCCCCTGGGAGAACGGTATTCGATTACCTCATAAGTATATCATTGTAGACGTACTTACCTCGGCATTTTTTGCGTGCAGAATCTCGCCCTCCGGAGAAACTTGGCACAGCGACGCCATTTTCTCTCGTTCGTGTACCATCTGCGCTGGCATTTAGGAGGAATGGGAGAGGGTGTCGGGAGCAGTTCAACGCGATTTTTTTCGCTCCAAGAGAACATTTCACCATACTTTCGAGCGTAGCCTAGCCTGTAGCCTTACGGAACTTGGAATAGCTGACCCAAGTGGTATAAATATATTTCTGTGAGCCTTTTGTAGCTCCACGCAGAGTCCTCTCTACTTGGTTACTTGTCTACTTCGACAGGCTTTGGTGCTTTCACAATAATGCGTACGCGTCGCCTGTGCCACAGCGTTGCTCTAAAATGTCCAAGGAAGGGATTATGTCACAAAAGAAGGTCATCCACCTGAGGGCAGCTCATGCTTGATACGATAAGGGCTTTCACGGGGAATTCGTCTTGCACCCTCCGACATGTCTCGAATGCGACAAGTGCTCCGAATTCGTGCCCATATATAAAATACGGGATGTCCTCGTGTGTTAGAAGATGAAGCCCACAGATCGCCTCAACCACCATCGTCACGATATCCGACAAGTTTGTCATGGCATCCTCTCTCGCACGTCTTGGTGGAACGATAGCAGCAGCAACAGCAACAATCAAGAGCAAACAAGTTACATCACTGCCACCGTAAGTGCTACGAATGTCGGTCGGGAATGGTTGTACAATGTATGCAACCGCTTGGGATTCCCTGTGCCGGCCCCGTAGCGCGTTCTTCTTCCGTCTCGGGTGTCGAGCTACAGATTCTTCTGAGAGGACTAGGGTGGTGCCATTGGCTGGGCTGATTTTGTCTCATGTTGTGGTCCCCAAGCACAGAACGCAACAACTCCTCGTTTCCCACAATACCGAAGTAATCAGTTCACCATGACTTTTGCATTCCTCAACTCCTGCATTTCCCGATAGGAGCGCGTCCTTGGAAACGTGGGGTCATCACAGACTGCCAAGCCAGCCAGTAAGGCCGAGTACTTACGTGAGTCTTCCCGGCAGTAGAAGGGGCACAACTTCCACTCCAGGCAGTTCTTCTGACCAGCGTTCAAACATGAGGCTGTTGCCTCCAGCCCACGGACAGCAGAACAAACGCGCTGATGCCTTGGGCACTCGGTGTCGCAGATCGACCCACGCACGCCATGCGAGAATGTGCTCGTGCTCGACCCGGTCAACACCATCCTGGGAGTTCGCATGCAAACAATTATCAAGCGCGAAGACGCTGGTTTTATGTGATTTAGGCAGCATGGTGTGCACCAGCAGAACCTCATTTCGACCTGCCACGCGCATCCCATAATCTCTTCGAGAACGGAGGACAGTTCGCCCCCATTTGCCTCTGCGAGTGTGTCCCGACTGTAAGGTCTTGTGTGTGCCATTGCTGACGCCACTTTCCACCTTTTGTGAACACCACCTAGGTTGGGATTTAGGGCCGGGGTTCTCGATCTCAATGCAGGCGCGGTGCTTGTGTGTACCTACCGTGAGAGTTGCGTTCATTGAGTGGGCAAGCGGTATCTTCTCAATAAGGCACAACCTGCTCGATGATGTTCTTCTCTCCGCTGTAGTCTCCACATTTCGCGAGTGCTCGTTCAGTGAAGTTAGCGTAGAAATTCCTGCATGGTACCGTTCGTGATGTCGGCGAATAGGACGTAGACAACAGGTGTAAGTACATGTGCATATCTTCTTGTT
Source organism: Ectocarpus sp. CCAP 1310/34 (assembly GCA_902602495.3). Taxonomy (NCBI): domain Eukaryota; class Phaeophyceae; order Ectocarpales; family Ectocarpaceae; genus Ectocarpus; species Ectocarpus sp. CCAP 1310/34. The sequence continues at coordinate 306,991 of CACKRE030004248.1, forward strand.
GCATTCCATCCATCTATAGGCTAAGTGACAACGATGCGTCGAAATAGACGAAGGAAACAATTGCCTTACACCATTGGCGTGACCTGCCGGTGTTCAGGAGGGCCCGACTATCAGATGAGCCAACCGATTTATGGGATTGTGTTCCGAGTTCCGGCATTGTGGATTGGGCTCGGGAACAACAGCGCGAGAGCAAAAATGCGGCAGCTGCTCGCTTTCTTTGCCGTGGTTCTCCTTCCGCGCCTCTGCAGGATATGTTGGATCTCCTCGCTCCCCTTCCCTGGCAAGCTCGCGATGGATGGGCCGGACCAGTCCGAGCCACTCGATAAGTGCGGTAGCACTGCTTGCTCTATGTTGGTGTGTACACTACAATAGATGATCCATACAGAAATCAAACTATTTGTACTGACACTTTTCACCGGCATTACACAGGGCAACCGGCATTATTATATTATTATTCGGCCGGCAACATACCGGCACCACCGCTACTTCTACTGTAGTGTGTAGGCTCAACCGAGACGGTTATGAGGCTATTTATTGTTGAGTACCTTTCCGGGTCCTGGAGGGCCAAAAAAGTATTGAATATGCCACAGTAAGTGTATCCGCTGAAACGCTCTATACTGAAGGAGCTCAAAGACGGCTATGTACATGTTTGACCACCCGCACCTCCGCGCCTGCTTCTCCTTGGCGCTCATGGTGTCAGCCATCATGATGGTCCCGACCGCAGCCGCCGCTTCTTTTTCAGGGTCTTTCGGCGAATCACCCGCCCAATTCGTGGCCCAACCGTCTATGTACTGCAGCTCCTCTCCATCCCACCCTGGCAAGCTTCCGTTACAGCTGCCGTCATCACGGTCGCCTTCCATCTTTCTCCGATATGTAGAAAGAGAGGGCGAGAAAGAGGCGGACGCCGCAAGAAGTCATGAGCGACGCGTCCAGCTAAACGTTGAAGAAGTTCGCAGCGTACAGCGTGAGGACGTCTACACTCTTCTGCATGTCGTCGCGCATGTGATCGATGGGTGTAGCGTGCAGTGTGTTAGTCCGCAGTTTGTACTTTGTCCAATACGGGTACTCTGCACGTAGACTATACTGCTGTATCCGCAATCCGCAAGATGCGCAAGATATCCTGACAGTCTCATTGCACAGTCCCCACCGACGGCATCTCCGGTTGTGTCTCTCTCTTTGGGTTTTGTGTCTTTGGTCTTTGGTGCACTCCTCACTCCTCGCCGTCGCACACCGCCGCTGGATCCGAGCACTTTATCAGGCTCTCCGCAGCTTATGTATTTCCAACGACGGGCCTTTGTCTCACTAGTAGTTGCCGTGGGGTCACCAGCGCTGCATGCGAGTGCTTTCTTTCTTCGGCCGAGTGTGGTCGCGGCGCGCGGCAGAACTACGAGCAGCGGCGATTCATGTGCGATGAGTTCGTCACCTGGGCACAGCAGCAGTAGCAAGGGTCAAATAATTCTGGGCTCGAAGTCCTTCACCAGGAAGATGATCATCGAGGAGATGGGCTTTGTCCCAATTGTAAGGTGAATAAGTTTGGTGCTGTGGTGGGACGGCAATCGCTAAACTACAGCAGTAGCCAGTAGCATATCTCTCACCGCCCCCTGTTGGTGGTGGTCCGAAGCAGCTGAAGCATCTCTCTTCGTGCCGTACACAGACAGACATGGATCGCCACCTTCCCGCTCACCTCTCTAAGACAAAGTTCACATCATCTGTTTGCTTTGGGTCTAGACTACAGCTGCAGTTGTGCTTCGTCCGTTTATCCATCGGGCATCGGGCGGGCATGGTGCATGTCGCGCCGCAAAGTGTCGCCGGTTAGTTTCAAGTGAACCACGCGCCCTCAATGTATGTGTCTGTTCTGTGGAAGAGAAGCTGACTCTGACGTTGTTCAGGCGTTGACTGAGTGAAATCCTGCGTGATGAACTGCGGTCTGCAGGTCTGCAGACATCGATGAGGCAGCGATCGGCGACCGCACTGCAGATCCGGCTGACCTCGTGCTGCAGCTCGGGCTCGCTAAGGCGGAGGCGCTGCTCCCTGCACTGAAAGCGGAGGCTGATCGTGGAGAGCTAAGCACTTCATGGCTTCTGACGGGAGACCAAGGTACACAAGTCCTAGCGTTCCTGCCACGTAACACTCCACGCTTTCGCCCGAACAGTACCTGAAACGGGCTGCCCGGTAAACTATGCATACATGTCACTGCGGGATTGGTCGTCGGCGTTCCCCACTGCAATATGCTTGCGAGTAATTTTCTGTTGTACACTAGGAAAGATAAATACAAAAACAGAAAGACCTAACCATTCCAGATTTGACCACAGTCGTTGTACATGTGAGAGGAATGTACTCAACCGACCCCGCACGAGGAGAGAACACGTGTTGTGGTATTGGTGGGACAATCGCACAAGCTACGGCATACGCTAGGGAACGACACCGGGCCCAATGCACCCACCAATGAGAGCTGGTGCTTCGTCAATTTTCTCAAGTATCGGAGTTATCGCGCAGCAGGCGGTGCGCTACAACCGCCAGAACGACGTGGTTAAAGAAACGACCGTACGTACCGGTGTGTGAACCCTCCCAAAGCTCATGGCACCTTGGACTACAGTAGACCTCAGTGGTCGATCTCAAACTCGACGTTATCTCCGTCGACACAATCTCCCAACAGGATATGTGCTCTGTCTTTTGTCACCCGCGGGGGATTCTTACCATACCGTCTTCCGTTGTTCGCCGCGCCTGCGCGTTTTTGGCAGTTGTCGTGCACGACGGCCGGATCTTAGAGAAGCCCGCGGACGAAGGTGAAGTGCGAAGGAACATCGCCAGTTACGCGGTGAGTTTGTCTTTGGAAGGGGCTGTCTGCCGTTGGGGATCGCTTGTGGTCACGGTCGCACAACGAAAGATGTGTGCGCACAAGTGATGCACCACCACCGGTAGTGGTGTGTAGATGCTGTTCGCGCCAGTGTAGTGCGGCACCCGACACAAGACCGCCTGAGTAAGGCGGTTGCCCGATATGTGTATGTACGTATGGCGGCTGAAATCGACGCGCTTTCTACCGGGACCCGGTATACGGCGGCGACCGTCTTCGGCTTTACTCAGGACAGATACGATACAAGACGGTAGCTAACCACCGAGCGCATCCCACTACCAGGCGGTGGCACTTAAATACATTGATTTGTCTGTTAAGCGCACGTGCCTCTCTCGTACCATTGTAGAGACTTTGAAGGGAAGAACACGGCCAGGCAGAGAGCGTGGTAAAGTACGCTTGCAGCAACCACAGCCTCCCAACAACTTTGTTCGAAGTTGGCCTCACGCGGTTCTTGTTCGGTCCATATTGAAAATATTGTTTTCATGCTTTTTCACGGGGTGATTCATTCGTTGTTTCTCTTAGAACTAAGCTTCGCATTGAGTCGGGAAAATGAACCCGGCAGGTCTTGCGAGCTTCCTCAGGGCAATGCAATTCAAGCCCTGGTGGCGTGCTTGCCGGGTCCTTTTCTCAAGTGGGAGCCAAGAAATGGATATTCACCTTTTGTGTGGACCAACTCAATATGTGTTTTCGTAGAAATAGCACGTGTATATTCCTCGATTACTGTAGGACTTGTTCAGATTGAGTTCGTTGTGCGAAATGACTAGGAAGAACGCGGCGCATGTTTGACTCAACATGCCATAATATACCGTTGCGAAGAGTAGCGACGACGCTCCAATTCCAACACCGCCATATTCCAATTTCCGCAAAGGGAGAGACCTGCCCCTCTTTTATTCCATGCCGATTCCTGTGCGGGAAGGTTTTTGTTGCATGTGATCGACACTGACCCTATCTTGACCGTTTCGTCCTAACCCCCAGCGATCGCCGTGTCGGACAGTCGGGTCTGCAGTTTTAACGGACATCTCAACCGGGCAGCAGTTTTCGGGGGTTGATACTGCCGAAATATTTTTCAAGGAGGTAAGACAGTGGTCGTGTGTATCATCCCCACCTACCGAGATAACTCGTATGTGAAGCGCACGGCCCACCACCTACGGAACTATCGATGTAGTTCTTAATCTTGTAACACTAGGTGAATCCCTTTCGGCAGTCGATGATCGCCCAGGGTCTGTGCGCACGGCAGTTACAACAGGGTCTCGGCAACCCGTCGTAGCAAAGCCTGGTTTGCCACTTCCGGAGGTCCTCCGCCCATTATGCAAGCGACGGAGGGATCACTCACCCCATTTCAAACGTCGTCTGAGGTCTGATGTACGACTTCTGTTCCCACTTCTTCGAAAGCAGACAATATAGTTTCCTGAGCACAAGCCAAGCCACAAATAAGGTACAAATGCAACACATTTGCGAGAGAAGAAGTCCTCCGGGATACTCCTACATCCTCATCGGAGCTCCGGACAAAAGGTGACGAGTGCAAGAACACTCCAAATATAGAGCTCTGCTTCACTTGCGATTACTATCGGCGCCGACGAGCATCGTCAGCGTCGCCTATCTGAAGGATTTTTATTTTTTTCGTTGCTAAATAGCAGTTAGCCGCGGGCCCGAAACTCGGAAGCCAAATACAAACCCAAATGTATATACAAGAAAGCACACTAGAAAAAACAAACACCTGAACCTTCCTCATACGCCTACGGGAGTCGGGGAGCATTTCACCGTCGGGCTAACCACCAGGCCAACCCTCTCCACGCCTCGCCCCAGGTGTGCCAAGATCTTCACGAGTAAAAACGAAAAAACGACACGAAAGTAAACCACGCACATCACGCGACAAGACACGACGTACCGTCGGCTTCTCACCAATCATACAAACTGCCCCCAAATGAACCCGAAAGAGCTTAGGATGTGTAGGAGCGGTCATGCATAGAAATTAGACAAAAGTGTACTACTTGACGAGATAAAACCCAAGAAGTAAAATCCGAAGCAAGCAAGCAAGCCGTCAGACAGCACTCCTTCAGGGGCAACAAATAACCAAGAGCCCCCGAGCGGAGATAAATAATACTTCCAAGTACAGGGCAAAAAAAAAACTGGGAACGAAGTAACATAACAAAGAAGCCTGATCATCTAGCTACTACGTTTCCCCCCCGCGCTCGGCAGTTCTCTTGATGTTAACCTCTCAGCCCTTGTCCGGCGATGTCGAACGTCATACTGACTTGTACACCCAATCGCTGTTAATCATGTTCGTGCTCCGTTCCTTCCCGCCGAAACTGTGTCCAAAGGTGCCGGAAAGCGTGGTGACCAAGTTGTGTGGCGAGGGCACAGTGCTTCAGTGCGCAGGTGGCTTAATGGTGGAACACCCTTTGGTCGAGCCCTTCATCGCCAGAATTGACGGCTCCATGGATTCCGTCATGGGGTTGTCCAAGGCTCTAGTCCTTAAGCTGCTCGAGAAGCATAAGCAGAAAGCTTAGTAGCCCAACATATATAGCGGTTAGCTTAGAGATAGCATCGGCTGTGTTCACGTTCGGGTGTCGCGCTTACAGCCAACGCTTGATCAAGACACTATGCGTACGCATGCAAGTGCACAATATTTTTCACGAATCACACCGGCTAGAGTACCTCCGTCTCCCACCATTCGCCACATCTAATGCTCCTCACAGCACGTGGGACTCTACGAAATGACGGCACACCACCGCTGTCTTGCATCCAGCCAACAGCTGCTTGTTGGCAACACGATCACCTTCCTCCTTTTAACTACCTGAACTTTTGCTGCTCTGTTCTTCCCAGAAAACACTCGCGATCGCAATTCCCTCCCTACGTTTCTGCTCCTTGCGACCTGTAAAATAAACGTAAAAAAATGCAGCCGTCCAACGGACAACTTCCTGTCTACCTGCGAATTCTCTCTGAAAAGCCACACTACGGGGCTCGAAAATCACGATCACTCCTCACAAACATAAGACATTTTCCAAGTTAGGCGATTCAAACCTGTCTATTGCACCTTTGCCATACAAACTTTCGGCCGAGTTCAATACGCCCAGAATTAGCCCATTTTTTCCTGGAGCCAAGTCAAGACTAATTGTACGTGACCTGCCACCTACCACCGACCTCACCATCAACTTCAATTCAAACAAGGGCACCACTATCTAGCGCGGGGGCAGCTTACGTCACCTTTTCACCCCGCACAACGTTAATACTCACCGTCACATGCAACAAGACGCAGCAAACACACAACGGCGGTGCATACACACCAACCACAACGCCTTGACAAAAAACATTTCGAGACAAACGTTCCGCTGGCCAGGTCAAACCAGGCGGTGGTCTTCTCACTTTGCAACAACAGATGCAAGCATGCAAGGGGGGGGGATTCGATACTAAAGCCGACATCGCTCCCAGTAGTCGTCTGAGCCTTAGGGCAATGGACTGACAACAACAAAACAAAACTCAGCAAGAACACCGTAGGGCAGTGTGCCGATAAGCAAGATTATAAATTATACCATTTTGCACCGCTGTGTACCCGGCTTGCATCGACCGACTCCCTTCGGACCGCGTGCTCCGTACGGCTGTGGACCAAAAAACAAAACAACCCAACCCACGCACAACAAGCGAACGACAAAACAAAATGAGAGAGCCAACAGCCAACAAAAGGCCAACACACGCACACCTCGCATGAGCGGTCTGACGGCCTCGTAAATGAGCGGCGCGTTTCAAGACAACGGCAACACGCTCGCGTTATCGTATCAACAACTACAGACCTCGGGCTGAAACAACCCGTCTGTCGTTTCTTCAGCCTGTACAACGATGCGGCACGTTTCTTCCCGCGCTCGTTTCCACACAAACCCCGACGCTATTTTCAAATACCAAACCTACTAACAATTGCGGCCCGACCCGACCCTGCCTGTCCTGTCCTGTCCTGACCTTCACCGCTCCGGCATTTCGGGCGTGGATCTTTTTACACCGAGCGATTGCTCGGCGAAGCCCGACTTTTGGAAGAGCCCAGCGGTTGCAGTACCGTCGAACGGAGGCGGCGACCGGCGTTCCGACGCACCACCCGGGCGTTCCACCGTAGGCCTGTCGCGCGAACGCCAGCATTGGTGTTCAACCACAGGTTGCGACATCCAGGAGAAGAAACAAGCCTAGCTGCTGAGATTGTTCGAAATTACAAAATCGACAAACGCGCGCATGCATGCATGCATGGTTCTGAAACGCAAGGCGCGTGTATGTCAGCAAGGTGGTGGCACTACACAGGTGAAAACCTCAACGTGTTGGATACACCTTGATCCGCTCCCTCACGTTGTTCAATACAAACTAGCAAGTAGGCGCTAGCGTTCGCTTGACGGACGGAGCAAAGGCCGGGGAAGTGCTGTAGTCGTATACCAGAGAGTAAGACGGCCGCAGCGGTTACGGAACGGACAGAGCAAAGGCCGGGGAAGGGGATCACGCGACAATTCACCTGAGGGACTTGTTCCCTGCGTTCGAGAGCGCCGACTCCGCAGCCTTAACAGCCACCTGGCGGCGCTTCACAAGCAGATTGAACCTGATGCAAACACACACGAACGGGGGACGCAAGACGGAGACTGTCAGCAGCAGTGTCCATAGTGTCAACATCACAAGGATGATACACATCAGCATTGGCGAACTTCTGACACGTACGGAATGGTGATTGGTAATTGATTGACTTATGACAAGTGGCTCAGCAGTGCCAAAGGACTGACCAAGCTCAGGCGCGAGGCGCCATCGCGGAAGGGCGTCTCTATCCAACAGGCCAAGAAAACAAAGTGGCACCACCTACACCACAGCAGTAGCCCCCAGCAACACCGCCCCACAGGCCACAGGCCGTGGTCACACAACCGAAGTGAGAAGTCGATGGCTGCGCAGGGAAATAACACCAACACGCGATTGTACCGGACTGACTCGCCTGTTCTTGACGTCGTCGTAGCACCGGCCGGGAATGTTCCTCGCTATCTTGGCGAACTGGTTGTGGTGTTCGGCGTGCAACTGCATCACCAGGGCATCCTCCTCGGCCGTCCAAATCTTGTCCTTCTTGATGCCCGGGTCTACGTGGTTGTTGTATCGCTCACGGCACTGTTTGGCCGTTCTCCCCGGCATCACCTCCGCGATCTTGGCCCAGCTGTCGACGACGCAAACAAAAATATCAGCACCGATGATTGATTGCTGCATAACCTGTCTCCTACGAAGCAACTTCATGTCTGTGGACGAGCACGTCAGCTAGCGTACACGAACAGCGCTGCACAGCTGTTCATGTGCAGCACGACAATGTAGCTTCATGTTGCGGGAACAGAGTGACTGGCGTCAATCCCAAGCACGAACCGATGCGCAAGTCGTTCTAGATTCCTTCCACTCCTGCCATAACTCTTTCAGAAGAACGGAGACTAGACACACGTACCGAGGTCCGGTCGAAGGCGAAGAGAAGACGGGTGCCAGCTTTCGCAGACGTTCGTCTTCCTCGGCTCCCCAGGTCCCATTGCCCCGAATGATGCCGTTGTCGTTCAGCGTGAAGCGCCAGTGGAGCAGGCACTGGATTCCAGTCTGCTCCATGAGACCCCACACCGTACAGAGCATACAAAAGTAAGAACGCCAGCAGCCAACACGCAAGTCTGCACTTGGCACAAGAAAAAGGAGCCGCTTTGCCCTGGGAAGAAGCACGGAATCTGAACCTTGAAACTATGCCTTGGTCTTTACACCCCACGAGATGCATGTTCGGCGCCAATGTGTGACTTTCGTGCCTGCACCGTTTGTTCACCCTCTTATTTCCGTAGCTTCCGAGTCTGAGGAGTCATACATGGTGAAAAAAACAACTACGACGTAAAACCCTCACCTTTGTCGGGAAGTAGCGCGCGATGCTCGGCCACGCGTGCGTCACTGGGGCCACTACAACCATGAAGGAGTTGAGAACAGAACGTGGGCAGTGGCCACAAGTTAGTATATCGGGGTTGGCGCCGCTGATTCGAGATTGCCAACAAGTGTTGTGGAGAGAGGTCGACAATTTGGGAGGAGACTGAGATCGCAAGCATAGATTGAATCGAGCTCGTCTAGCCGAACGCAACATAAACAACACATTGCCGAGTTGAGAACAGTGCAGAAGACATCACATGCCAACAAACATTGCCAAAGGCTTCAAGACAAAAGCTAGAGACTACGCTGCTGGGAATTCGCTCCAGTCACTTACCGAGTTGGTTGACTAGTTCGTCCAGTTTGCGTGTCTCCTCTTGGTTCCAGTCGGTCGGACGGTACCCCTCTACACCCGCCCCTTCCATTGCTTGATGGTCTTCCGGAGTCGTGCGTTTGTAGGGAGCGCTCTTGGTGGCCTCTCGCTTGTGCGACCGTTGATGCTTCTGGACCTGCCAACAACAACGGCGGATAATGAAAACACGAGCGATCGCTATTTTGGGTGAAAGGCACAGCCTTGGTACGCACCCAACGTCAGCAAACACGTCAATGCGCCAGCTACCTGGGGGGTAAGCGGCCGCTCCTACAACGAATCACGCTGTATTGTTGTTGCTGTTGTTCTTGTTTTCACATTAAAAACCGTTCCGGTCTCCGCTCAGTACTTTCTTATGTCCGTACTGGTTCAACTGACGCGAATTTTCACTTCAAAATTACAAAATTACGCTCGAAGAACAACAACGAATCGACCATGGTTGATTCGCTGCCGAGAAGATATGTAGCACCGACCGTCCTCACGTCCTGACACCTTTCTTTACCTTTTCGAGCTGGTGGTGATGAAACGCCATGCCTTTCTTCTCTCCGCCGTTGTGTGTATGGGTGCAGTTGGAGTGGTAGTGCCTTCTGGAAGCGATTCGTGCCTGTCGAAAATTTCAAAATTTTCAGGGCTGTCCTCGTAAACGATTTTCCACGTCGGAATAATTTTCCGCGTTGACCAGAAACCACGGTACAAAACAGAAAATTTTGGGCGGTAACTGGCCACCACGGAAATTTCATTGTACGGCAACCAGCCACCACGGTATATATTGTACAGTTCACCACACCAAGGCACGAAGAGCCCTGTTTCGTTTGCTTGCTTTCAAGTCTTCCCGAAGGCTGTGGTCACCGCACACCAAACGTGCGCGGCACATTCACCGAGCATCGCACCCGTCAACAAAAACGGCCCCCAAAAAAGAAACGGTGGAATTATTCAACGGTTCAACAAACAATACTAGAGAACAACCCCTACCATAAAACATCACACCATAAAAGTGGGAGAAAAAAGGGCGGAGCGGGCTCGAACCCTTGAACTCGCGCAGGCTGTTGGATAGAGTGCGTACTTCTTGGCTATGATAGAGGGGCACAGGAGCATTTTACTGTGGCGAACGATAATGCAAGTGGTGTTTCTTTTTGGTAGATGGGATTTTATTGATCTCACGGAAACGCAAGCACGGAATTCCATATTTTTCGCGGTAAATTTTTGTGCGGTAATGGGGCACTTCAATTTGTTCGTGAATGCTTTGGGCGTGAACGGTAAGACCAACTTATCACGGAAACAATTTGGATGGGGACCGCAATGCTCATTTTTCACGGGATCGCGGGATACGATAATTACCGTGGTTTTACTGCGGTACAATTACTGCGGAGGATTCAACGAGGACAGCCCTGAAAAATTGTTGGAGGGAAATGCCGAAAAACCCTGAGTGTCGAAGACATGCATCGATGCTGCGGTACACAGAATGGCATGCACGCCAAGGTGCCGGGCATGACCGCGCATGTCTGCAGTCGATTGGCTTAAGAATCGCGTATGGCGACAAGATAGGTGGTGGCTGCAGCGATTGTTCCAGCAAGAAAAGTGTTGACCGCCGTTCCCGCCTAACCATTAACCTCTCCGCCGCCATGCGAACGACAGCGGTAACTCACCGCATCCCTGTAGGTGCAGTCCCGGGAGGTGCACACGCTGCCCTTTTCCACCACCACCCACAGGTCTTTGTCGAGGCCGTCATCGTCATCATCGCCTCCCTCGAAGGGCTTCAGGCGTGCCAAGGAAGGCACGGGGTTGTGCACCGGCTGTTTGCAAAAAACAAGGACAAAAGTACATGGACACAACAGGGTTACAAGCCGTGAACAACGAACGGCCTCTGACTCCCCAACAGCAACAGCAGCTGAGAGAGAGGTGATGCTTGCTTACATAATCCCAGCACTGGCAGAGTCTCATACCCGTGACACCAAGAAGCATGCAAGGAGCAAGAATTGTGGAGGTCGTGACACCAACAACAAACATGGTGATGGTGGCACACGGTGGGAGGGCACACTGTTACAACCATGTACAAACATGCTATGTTCTTCGACGTGCAGCTAGGCAGGTAGAGAAGCGTCAAACGCGCAGCATACCTTGGGCGCGTCAACCAAGGCAGGTGGAGTACTGGCGATGTTCTTGCCGGCGGCAGCTACACCGGCTCGCTCGGGCCCCGAGGTCACGGCAGCCGTAGTTGTCGTTGGAGCCTCCAGCTGAGCCCTCGTTCCTAGGTCGACAGATGTTCCCAAGCCCACCGACATGAGCGCCTGGACGGCGCTTACCTCGTCCATGGGCCGCTGCTCCATCGGCAAAACGCCTTGTTCCGACTCCGACGCTGCTGGGGTCCTGCTCGCTTGCACGTTGTTGTTCACACCGCCCCAATCCCCGGGTCTGGTTGGAGCAAACGCCTCGGGTTCTCCAACGTGCCACTGCGACGGCGGCGTGGGCGGTTCGGTCATCGCTGGCGACAGGGGTCCCAAGGCAGGCGGCCCTCCTCCTGATCCGGCGAAGGCGGGGGGTCGGCAATGAAAACCCGTCACGTTGACCCCCTTGCCCGGCGAAAAGCGCGGCGTGAGGCGAGCGGTGTCGAAGTACGGGGCCCTCCCTGATGTCGAGTACGTCGGAGACGGGGTCAACCCCATCATTGCCATGCCGTCCTGCTGCTGCTGCTGCTGCGCTGGACCACCGCTGCTGCTGCTGCTGCTGCTGTCCAGAGCCTGGCTGAGCCGCATCCGCTTGATCTCCTCGAAGGGGCGCGTGTCCGCATCGGGCATGACACCCATCGCCGAGCTCTGAGAGACCAACCCGGAGACAGAGGAGCCTGTCGCGGGTGCATCGCCCTGGCCGCGGACGTTGACAAAGTAGGACGCCCTAAGCTTAGGCACCCAGTCCATTGCATTACTGCCGCTGCGTATTGTGTACCGTAGCAGAGAGTGCGTGCGAGGAACAAACACGGACACAAGCAAGAACCGCGCTTGAAAATGGGGTGGGGCGTTGATGGTCGGTTGGGGGGCAGTTGATTGTGTCATGTCAGGATCACAGGTGCCCACCAAATAATCATACCAATACCATCTACTCTCAGCTAGGTAGAAGTTACCCATGCTCTTCGTTTTCTGCAGACCCTTCACGTGGTGTGATGCTGCAGAGCAAACAAACCGCGCACTGTCTGGTGGAGGTGGGTTTTATGTGAATGTTCGAGCACAAATATGCCTGCCGCCAGACGGGGCCGACACGAACGAACGCCGTTTTTTTTGCGTGTGAGCGGGCGCGTGACTGAATAACTGCTGCCAGGCCCCTGGGAAACGTGAGAGAACGTGTTCCAAGTTTGGCACAGCATGAAAGTCCAGACACACCTCGGATCCCGCGTTCCAAAGTCGATGGCAGACGTGAGCCCGGTACCCCACGGTGGTGCGGTGCTGCGGACACGCCAAGACCGCGGCCGGTCGGGTGCGATGCTCGGCTGAAGAGGGGGTTCTAGCGCCTGGTTTGCAAAGGAACCGAGGGCAGCAGGCAGTTCAAGAACGGATCTATACCATGCGGCATATGCCATGTCACTAAAACGCCTCTCTCGACTTCGTCGAACAGTTTGACAATCGAACCACGCACCAAGAAGAGCAGGCGTGCGGGCGTATCTGATGCCACACACTTTGGCAGGCAACGGCGGGCTGGTTTGGGATTTGAAATGGTCCGTCGAATTTGCTCTGAAGGGATAAATGGGCGACAGGGAGACCAAAGGAAATACTCGTAACACGGGTTTGCTTCATTTGCGAGCGCGCGCGCGAGGGGGGTGAAGGAGCTGCAACGTCTTTCAAGTTTCGTTTAAAACCAGCGGCAACATGTGTGCCGCGGTGCTCGTGCGTGTGAGATCCAAAAGAAAGGGAGAGCATTCGTTTTGTGCCGCCGCCTGCTGCCAACGCGTCGATTCCCCTTTCATAAAGGCTAAAAATTAGTTGCCACCCACGAAGCGAACGAACAAGTTGGTTGCCTAGAGAGGAAGGACGCAAGAGCCAAATAACCGGGAAAAAAGGCACACTTCCCGCCAAGGAGAGCAGCAAGCAGCAACCCTCTACTGCGCGCGCACATCTTCCGTAGGAGTCATTCGACACGCCTTACCCTGGCCAAAGGAACACGAGGCATCCATCCCCCTCGACAGTACAGCAGCAGGAATTCAAAAAACCACGTAATGACGTTCAAAAAAACACTCGGGTCACCCCAACACAGCCGGCCGCCACCCAAGTTTCGGTACTAATTTTTGTAGCACGTTCGGAGGCAAAACAACTCACACCGTCAAAACAAAGAGCCTTGCTTACCTCGAACCGCCGACCCTCGGGGATAGCGTGGTCGCGAAGGCCAGGCGCCGGGGCGCCGGAGGAGAGACCGCTCTTTTTGCGCCAGTTCGAAACCGCCCTCGACCCCGCAGCAGAAGACGAACACGACTCTCCGGCCGTAAGCATGTTGGGTGCCGAGTTACACCGGCGGTGCTGTGACAGGCTCTTCCATGCAGCAATCGCCACGCCCTGCGACGGGAGGTTGTTGGTAGGGCTGTTGATCTCGCTAAAGCCGCCCCCGTGGCTGCTGCTGCTGCAGCTGCTGCCGGCAACCTTCACAGCATTATCACGTTCCAGAAGCAGGACGGACACAACCCCCCCGAGAAAGGGGCAGAGGAAATTAAATGTCGTGTGTCCAATACGCAGCACACTCATTGCTTTTGCAAGCAACAAACATCAGCAGTGGCAAGTTGGGCGAGAAACCGAGGGTGCAAATGTGATAGCCACAGAAGCTCGCTAACTACACGCGTAAGGCGACAGGCAAGCGCACACCATCGCACACAAGGTATGTACAAATATCCACATACCACCGATCGATCGCGACGAGAATCACAAAAAACAAAACCACATCTCGCTGCTGGGTGTCGCACATCACAAACAATGTTTGCTGCAAATGTGACAACAATACAACAACACACACACGGAATGCTGCTTTGATCGGATCGAAATGAATGCCGATGAAGGAGACACGAGGAAGAAATGTGTGTTGGCTCACATGACTGCTGCCCTCTTGTTCCTCTTCGGGGAACGGCTGTGCACTAGCGTCGTACGATCCAGGTTGCCCGGTGGGTCTTCCCATGGAGGTCGGCCGACCTCCTCCGTAACCCAGTCTGCCGTGTGCGACAAGACGCGGTGCTACTGGCTCGGCTTCCTTTGCGAAGGACAAGGGCCCTGCCACCGTTAGGGCCAACCCTCCCGCGTGATCAAAGCTTCTCTCCCTCTCCGGCACATGTTGCTTTCGGAAGTCGAGTTGGCTTCTGTCCATGCTCTCTCGAGTTGCTGCTGGTGTGCGGTAGGCGCGTCGTGTACAATGTGGCTCCAACTGCTGGTCGCCTGGTCTGGCAGTGTTCGTCTGAAAAAGAAAAAAAAAATGCTGTTCTGTATTTTGGCCGCATGTCACTGGTTTGTTGTAGGCAGGTGGATCACCGCCGCCGGCTTCCTGTGAGCGCCGCGGGTGCACGTGTTGCTGCTACTCCTGTGCAGGAAAGACGTGTGCGCATAGGATGCTCACTGCCAGTTGTTGCCCGTGTGTTCTATATCACGAGCACAGCAGTAGGAGCGCCATGCAGCGGCCCTGTTCATACATGTACAAGGAGGTCGTATGAGAAGTTATTGTTGTACGTACAAGATTGAAGACTTTATGTTGTTGATTTCGGTGAGTTGTATACACGAAAATCTAACCGAGAGATGTTCTGTGCATAGCGTGCAGCAACAAAGCGCGATAAGGCAGCCGTTGCTGCTGCTGCTACTGTGTTCAAGGTATATCTACCCTCGGACAAGGCGTTTTCAAAGCTCATCTATCTCCCCAACATCCGGACAGATCAACCATGTGTGGGACGAAGCATCAAGTACAAACAACATGTGTGTTGTATTAGGATGCATATATGCGTTGGATGTTCGCTCGAATAGGATGTGTGCGCATGGCGTCCGAACGGGAACGGGAGGAGCGCCTAGACATCGCTTTTTCCTCTCTGTCTGAGGCTGGTGTGACACTATCATTCCCCCGTAATTGCTTCCATGAACATTCCTGGTGGGGTCCTCTGCCCTTACTGCATGGGGAGGTGCCCGATTTCGGAGCACGCCCAACATGCCGTCGTAACGGTGTACAACGACACACACGCCAGCAGACAATTCATGAAGGGTTGGCGCTACTGATGCTGTGGTTGATGTTTCAGCGGCTCCGCACGCCGAGCTTTAAGCTGATTTTGCTCTCCCTCTGGTTTGTCATAATATGCCGTCTCGGTGCAGCATCGCTGTGCGTGGACGGGGTCATTGCTCGGCTGGATAAAACGACAGCTGAACGACGATTGATTTGAAAGGTAACGCACAACATAACTGACGGACTGACTGCGTGTGTAGGTCTCCAGAGGAGGGCGATTCGAAATCCTTAAACATTTTTACGCGTTTTTTTTTTTTTCATTCTGAAATGAAACTTGCATGCATACTGCTGTATACAGGGACCGGTCGGTCGTGTTCGGTCGAAGTCCTTTTCCGTATAGTCTAGAGGTGCGGTGGCGATTTAATAAAATAGCAGCATATATATGCGTATCATATCCATCTAAGCAGCGTATATATGTACGCAACAAGCGGTGAGTAAACCTTCATGCAGCAAGAGGAACCAAACGAGGAGACAACAGCTTGCGTTGTAAAAAAATAACCATCTCATCAAATAAGCTGCACCGCAGGGGGAAGGTTGGAGACCCAAAACAAGTGACGACCTCCTTCTTTCTGTTTGTGTGACCCTGTGGCAGGTGCTCAACCAAACCTTAGATTTGACCGTACATAAACTGCCGGTCGCCTCAGTGGTCTCGTTGGTTTCCTCGACACCTTCTAGAGGTCGGGTCAGGGGTTCGAATCCCGGCGTAAGCGAGCTTTGCTTGCAAAGTGGGTGTTTCTCTCGCTTCAGCTCTTGGCCTAGTGGGAAGTGCTAGTCCGCGTGTATACAGAGGGAAGAGAGTGCTGAACTCTTATCGCATTGAAAATCGAAGGCAAAGTACCGCAGGAGGGGGGGGTAGAGAGGGGCCCTTCTGTGTGACCACGGGCTGGAGTAAACGGCACCAGTGCTGTGAGCGCTGATTTGAAGTGAAGACAAAAAAAAATAAAGACCACATCATCTGGGCGCTGGAACGTAGGTGCAGACCGGCTCCAAGAAGAATGGCCGGGACGAAACACACGTTCATCATCCCTTGTACGAATGGATATCAGAGACGTACCACCCGGTCGCGCGGTGGTCTACGCTGAGCGAGCACTAGCTGTTTCGTGCTTTTTGAGCCTCAAAAACGAACTACAATTATTCAGGCTGACTCTTATGGCAAACGAAAGTTTCCCACGGAACGGATTTTTTTTTTAATATCCGTGGCATGTACATCTTATGGGCACGGATGCGGCGGG
>CACKRE030004250.1:0-10269 GCA_902602495.3 Ectocarpus sp. CCAP 1310/34
GCGACATTAGCTGGCTCATCTGATCCGTCAGCGAGCTACCTTGCGTCCTCAGCGCCACGAGCTCTTCTCTTGACCTCTTTCTGTGTTCCGCCGCAGAGTCGCTGGAGGAGTCACCCCCATCTTTGCGACCTGACCTTCCTAACGGACTCTCCCTCGAGGGACTGAGCACTAGTAACAACAAGGTGAAATTGAGAGCGAAGCATGAAATTGAGAGCGAGAGCCAACAAAATTAAATTCGGGTCCAGACGCTTCTTGCCATTTCTTGGGAAGTAGGGGGCGGATTCTTCCAAGAAGCGGCGCAAATTGAAGGTCTCATCAGCAGCGTCACGAGCATATGTGTTTCATCGTCATCGGATGCTGAAGCTAGGAGCTAGACAAGTTGCTAGATTTCCCCAGATTGGCTATTCCTGCCTCAAACTGTTGCAGGGCGGTTTAGCCTCGGGCGGTGGGCTCTGCTGTAGCTTCTGCTCGCCGCTGTAACTCCACATCGAGAGACTCCCACAGGATGACCAGGTATCTGCTTGTGGCTACGGGCTGGCCCTTCAATTCAACACAGCAAGCTCCACCTCTCAGCAGTAGTCCAGCTGCAGCGCATCGCACAATCTCGCTCTCAATCAGATGCTTCGCTCTCAATATTTTTCACGCAAGGGGAATACCGTGAAGGGAGGGGTGAAGCCCTCTTTGGAGTTCGAGGGGTCCCCGCACATGCAACCATTTCAAGGTGTACATATGCCCCATCTGCGTGCCCTCTGTTGTTGCCGGTAGATCTAATCAGTCCGTATCCAAATACACGAACATCTCACACCACTCCTGCGGGCGGCGTCTCCGCGCTTCCTCCCCTAGGGTCGTCCGCGCTGCTTTGAGGAGAGCATTCGAAATGTCGGTCGCCAATTTCGCGGCGGTGGTTGTTCGCTCGTCCAGTCGTGTGTCGAGGTTGAGGAGGAACCGATTAGTCACCGCACACCGTGTTGCTTCCAATTGCAATTCCCGTCGGTTGAATTGCTTCTTCTGTTTCGGTTTTGTCCGGACTGCATGGTTGTGGGCAAGCCTGCCACCGAGGTTGACGGTGGCTACTACCATATTGTGGCCTGAGTCTGCTTTGACTTGGCGAACCGGCTGGGGGATGACAACCACGCTAGATACTCGGCCGTGATGTGCCTGACTTGTCAGGATGT
Source organism: Ectocarpus sp. CCAP 1310/34 (assembly GCA_902602495.3). Taxonomy (NCBI): domain Eukaryota; class Phaeophyceae; order Ectocarpales; family Ectocarpaceae; genus Ectocarpus; species Ectocarpus sp. CCAP 1310/34. The sequence continues at coordinate 1,176 of CACKRE030004250.1, forward strand.
AGCCAAGGCGCTTGCAATCAGTTCCCGACATACCGTTGTACGTGTGCCATATTCCGCCCTTGCGCGTCTCGAAGAACGTGTTCGTGAGAGCTAGCCTGTTTTCCGTCGCGAAGTTCAACAGTAGCATGCCATTGTCGTTGAGCTCATCACGCCCGTACATTCCTGTTACTCTTCCGTCTCCTCCGTCCAACCTATCTCCCGTCCGCGCATTGGCGTCCATTAAGACATACATTCTTTGGAAGGGATCCTCCGCACGAGACTGTCAAGTTTTCCCCAGAACACGCGCTTGCTGTCGGCGGTTGAAGGTTCGGTTGGAGCATACGCGGCTACGAAGTTGACCTCTCCACTGTGGCCTGCCAACAGAAACCTCATGGCCATAAGGCGCTCGTCGATAAACTTAAATTTCGTAGTTAAGGTGGATGTCTTGCACAGTGACTTTTGACGGCTATCATGGTGGTGTATGATGGAATGGAAGATCGCCCCGGATCGCGGGTAAACGCGGATGAACGTTTACCCGTCGTCGGATCATGGCTCGTCGTGCATCGCGCCGAACTCCTTTCATGCTAACCACCAACTTGGAGGCCACCAACAACGCGGATTAAAAAGAACACGAAAATTACGCCTGCGACTAACCAAGTACTAACCGCTGTCCGGGGGAGATGATGCACCGACACACCGGAAAGGTCTCAACCGAGACGACGCGGGATACGTGAATACTTGAGTGAGTGTGCTGCGTGACTTGCGCACAAAGCGCACTCACGCAATGCAGGATCACCCGTGTTTCTCGTTAGTCGACTCTCCCCTACTACATGACAACAAAATTGTAGTTGCTGTTTGTTGTGTAGTTGGCAGTGGTGGCGCAGTTTGGGTAGATACAACACAGAGTGATCATTAGATCCAAAACACAGGCGCCCAAGCTGTCTTCACCTGACGGTTACAGACTTGGAGACACGCCTTCACAATACTGCACAAAACCCATGCAGTAGAATAGAGTCAGTTCTTGCATACAAATCCCAACATGTCCTCTCAAGAACTACGTCATGACTAGCTCTGATACATAAGACACAAAATTCTTTCTCTCAGTGTCCTCTCGAAACAAATACCAGTGTCCTCTCGACAAATGCTATCAACATGAATGCATGCTCTCGAACAATTCAAATTGAATACTCATCACTAACTGCCAGAGTTTTCTGGGCAGCGAATTCCATGTACCGTCCAACCCTTTTAAGACATATGGTCTGATTTCGGTAAGGGGAGGTACTCACACTCCAAGCAAAATAAGGCGGTTCTGCAGGAACTTCACAGCTCCCGAACTTTTGGTCAATATGTCTGCCCTCTGCCTGTTGGTGTCGATGTAAGTTACATCTACCACGTTTTGGTCCTCTAGGTGCCGGACGTGGTGGAACTTCACGTCGATGTGCTTCGTGCGGGGCGTGATTTTGCTACCCTTTGCGAACGCTACGGCACCCGCGTTGTCCTCGTACAATACTGTTGCTTGCTTCTGCTTCATCTTCAACGACTCTAGCAAATTTCGAAAATGTATAACCATGAGGCACGCCTTGGACAGCGCGACGACTTCTGCCTCGAACGTGGAGATGGCCAGCACCGTTTGATTCTTGGCTATCCAGATCACTGGGCCACCTGCGAGATAGAGAACGACACCGGTTGTGGAGTAGCCCTTGTCTTGGTCACCGGCAAAGTCAGAATCCGCGTACGCCGTTAGCTTGTCTCCGCCGTCGGCGTCTTCGGTGTATGTGATCCCGATAGTGGTTGTCCCTTTTAGATACCTGAGAACCCGCTTCAGCTTTGCCATCGCCTTGGGACCCGGTTTCGCCATGCTCTTCGTAAGCACCATCACCGAGTGGGTAATATCCGGCCTCGAACCCCTGCTGAGATACAGGAGACTGCCCGTGGCGGACCGGAAGTACACCGTGTCCTCTGGAGACAAAACCTTCTCCTCCACGGTGCTGATAGGCCCAGCCTCCGCAGGCGTCTTCGTAGAGTGCGCGTCGGCCATTCCGAACTTGTCAAGTACGGCCTTCGCGTACATCTCCTGCGACAGGAAGATCGTTCCGGCGTCGACGTTCCTCTCAAGTGCCATACCGAGCAGGAACTGTGCATCTCCCAGGAACACTGTGTCGAACCGCTCCTTCAGCTGCTCGACGACCCGCATCACCTGCGCTTCGTCGCTTCCCGACAAAAGAATGTCGTCGACGTACACGAGAAGGAGGACCCCTCCCGCGTTAAGGATGTAGAGACAGGGGTCCGCCGTACTCTGAACGAACCCGATCTCCAGCAGGAAGTCGTGGAAGGTGCCGTTCCAGCCCTTCGGAGAGAGGCGCAGCCCGTAGAGCCACGCCTTGAGTCGCCACACTTTTCCCTGTTGTTCCGGAGAGCACTCGAACCCTTTCGGAGGGATGACGTAGATCGGTTTCGCATTTGCAGGAACCCGCGCGTGGAGGAATGCCGTCTTGATATCGGCTTGCTTCAGGCCAAAACCATTCTTGGCTGCGATAGCAATCAGCAGGTGGACGGATTCCATGGACGCCACAGGCGCCGCTTTATCCTCGCCCGTGTCTGCTTGGTGAAAGCCTTGGACCACAACGCGGCTCTTCAGTCGAGCAAGCTCGCCATTCTTGTACTTCCGCTTATAAAGGTACCTTGACGGGATCGGCTGGTCCTGGGCACTCGTCGGCGGCTCGACCCAGTCGTACACATCAAGGTCGACAAGCGACTGGTTTTCGTTCCGCATGGACTCTTGCCAGTCTAGAGCATCCTGCCCACGGATCGCTTCGTCGTAGCTCGAAGGGTCGGGAGCCCTGTAGCCCACTTCGCCAGGGTTGCCAGTCCCGTTGTTGCCAAGCGAGCTTCCGGTGAGCAGGGAGCGTTCCACTTGCTCGAAGGCCTCCTCCTCCGTGGCAAAGGTAAACAGGTTCAGACGTTCAGTCGGCTTGGGGTTCCTGGTGCTGCGACGGGGGCCCGGCTCTTGCGCCTGAGGCGTGGGCTCCGGCTCGTTATCCTTCTGCTCGTCTTGTGGCTCCACCACACTGTCGACGTCGTCATCAGACTCTTCCGGACCGGGATGGTAAATCATTGGAGTCTCTGGCAGCGGATCATGCCCTGCCTTGGGGGGAACCACGTCGCGCGGGGCTTTCTCGCGAATAGAAACTTCGGCGGAGTTGGTGATCTTAAACTTGTCACGAGGGGACCATAGCCTCCACGACCGGCTTTTAGGGTTGACACCGACCAGAAACATCTTCTCAGCCCTGGCAGCCAGTTTGTTGGGCCTGTCCCCCGCTTCCACGTGCTTAAAGCATACCGAACCGAATTCGCGGATGTGGTGCAAGCTGCCAAGCGGTTTGTTCTCCCATACCTCAAGTGGTGCCTTGCCGCCCAAGACGTCCGTAGGCGTGCGATTCAGTATATAGATCGCGTATTGGAACGCTTCGGCCCACAGACTCTCCGGTAGATGAGGTGCCCCAAGAAGAAGGCGCCGCGTTATGGCTGCGACCGTGCCAAAGCCACGCTCGGCGACGGCGTTGCCTTGAGGCATGTACGGGGCGTTGGTCTCGATTTTGATTCCAAGTGATGCTGCCAGCGCCGCGAACCTTCCCTTGAACTCGCCCCCTCCGTCGCAGTGTAGCGTGGTGATACACAGTCCTTCCGGGTCGGCTTCCTCCTTGACAACAGTTTCCAGCGCCTCAGCAGCTGCATCTTTGCTCTTGATGGGAAAACCAAACCTCATGCGGGTATTGTCACACGTGAACATCACCGCACCCTTGTGTCCACCGAGAGATTTTACGGAGTGCGACCAGGTGTCTACGTGCAAGAGCGCAAGACGAGTGCCGGCGCGAGGTCGGTTAGCCGGTGGGTGACTAGACTTCTTGCTGTTGCCGACAGCACATACCTCGCAGTCGCCAGACTCGATGTTTTGGTCAAATTTAACCCCAGAATGCTCCTTCCTCGCCAGCTGCTGGAGGGCGCGCGGATTACAGTGGCCCATCCTCCGGTGCCACATGTGTGCATTCACCTTCGTCTTGAGCAGCATCGCGGTCCCGTCCATCCTCATGTCGTCGAGGACAATGTTCACGCTGTACATCCGCGAAATCTCCGTGGAGATGGGGAAGGCCTGATCGCTGCTACGGAGTGCTGGAGGAGTAGACAGAAGATCGCACATCACCCCCCTTTCCTTCAGGGCTCCGACCGAGAGGATGTTCGCTCCTAGGTTGTCAACCAGTAGTACTTGTAGCTCCACCGGGACGAGTTGGTTCCGGTCGTTTGAGATGCCGAAACGCAGGATACCTTTCTGAGCCGCGCTCGACGTTCCACACGAACCTTTGATCCTCACGTTGCAGTCCGACTTCTCGGTCACGTGGCGAGATGCGTAGGAATCCGCGCTAACCATGTGGCTAGACGCTGCTGTGTCTACGAACATAATGGTGCTCCTGGCGGACTCGTCCTTAACCTGGTACACACTGGTGTAGGCAACTATATCTGTTGCATCAGCAAGCGGGTTCTGCACCTGAACGTCACTAGCAGCATCAGCAGCACGCTCCTCGGGCAGCGGCACAGCAGGGGTATCCAGCACTTGCTCATCGTCGGCAGCGCGCTCCTCTGGCAGCGCCGCGGCAGGCGCCTCCGCCACCTGCTTCTCAGCAGCAGCGCGCTCATCGGGCAGCGCCACAGCAGGCGCATCCAGCACCTGCGCATCATCAGCAGCGCACTCCTCTGGCAGCGCCGCAACAGGCGCCTCCGGCACCTCCTCCTCAGCAGCAGCGCGCTCCTCCGGCAGCGCCGCGGCAGGCATTTCCAGTGCCTGCGGATCGTAGATGACAAGACCTTCCTGCACGCCCACGGCGGCGCGCTTCTCCGGCAGCGCCGCGGCAGGCATCTCCAGTGCCTGCGGTTCTCCAAACGAGATGGAAAAGTCCTCCGGCTCACCGCTGGATTCCTCGACTCGGGTGAACCATGCCTGCGTGGACGGTTCCGGCGCGGCGGCATTCGCCTGTTGGGCGTTATCCTCTCGCACGTTCTCCAGGCGAAGGGGGCAGCCGTCCCATCCGTGCTCTGTAGAGTTGTGGCAGTACTTGCAGCGTCCCTGACGGTCTCGGCCCTTTTGGTGACTTTTGTTTCCGCCTTTATTGGACTTGTTGCCGCGGCCTCGCCCGCGCACATCTTGCGCGCCTCCAGGGCTATCGCCTCTGGAATTTCCGGCGGAGGAGCCGCTGCTGCCGTTGTCTCCGGTCGGTTGGCTGCCATTGCCTTGGCGGTTGCGTCCGCCGCGTCCGCCACGTCCGCCTTGCTTACGGAAACTACGTGCACCCCCGTGCACGACCGTGTTGTGGGCACGGCCGTGGGCAGAAACCTTCCCCCTGATCTGCAGTGTATGGTACGCGGTCGCTCGGTGCGCGACATTTTCGAAGTCAAGATCCAACTCCGAGCCATCGGCTTGTCCGCACACCAGCGCGGCCTTAAGTTGGGCGTAGTGCTGGTCAGGAAGCGCGTTCAACAAGATATGCGTCTGGCGGGCTGGTACGACCTTGTCTCCAAGTGACTCGAGTTCGGAACTGATACGACGCAAGTCTTGGATTGCACGCGCCGGGTCGTAATCGTCCTCGGCAGTGACCGCAAGTGATCCTAACTCTCGCTGCAGTTCATGCATCCGATAGGTGCCCTTCTGGCGGTACTTCGCTTCTAGGGCAACGTATGCCGCACGTCCGTCCCCATGCTCACCAACGCGAGCGGGGCCGAAGGCTCGAACGACTTGGGAAGCAGTGCTCGAGAATCCATCGGCGCAGTCGGACGTAGCAAAGTTTAACCGTGTGTACAGTTTGCCGTTCTTACGTTTGAATTCCAGCGTCGTCCTGTCGAACGCAGCACGATCCGAATCCGCGCTGCTGGCCGCCGATGCCGGGGCGGTCTCCGTCCCAGCCATGATGTCGCCTAATCCTTGCTCATCCATGATGGAGTAGAACAGGCCACTCCAGCCGTGGAAATCTTCCGGCTTCCCGCTAAACGGGACGTATCCTTGTTTCAGGTAGTTCGTGGCGGACGCCATGCTGCTGCTGGGGTGTGACTCGATGTGAATTACCTACCAAACGCTAGGCTCATGACCTGACAACAGAATTGTAGTTGCTGTTTGTTGTGTAGTTGGCAGTGGTGGCGCAGTTTGGGTAGATACAACACAGAGTGATCATTAGATCCAAAACACAGGCGCCCAAGCTGTCTTCACCTGACGGTTACAGACTTGGAGACACGCCTTCACAATACTGCACAAAACCCATGCAGTAGAATAGAGTCAGTTCTTGCATACAAATCCCAACACTACACACTGCTCTTATTATATTTGTTCAGAGCGGGACAATCTCTGTCTGTTCAACCACCGCACCCAGAGAGCGAATCACACAAAGTTATAGCTTGTCCAATCGGCTTGTCCGCTGCAGCGAACGGAAGCTGCTGAAACTCGGAGTGGGCTGATGATTCTCGATTCCCCGCCAAGTCATGCCTCGGGTGTCGCAAGCCGCGCGCCGTAGTTCGAGATCGGCTTTTGAGACTGGTCGGGCAAGGGGTGGGCGATGCTAATGAAATGACACGGAAAACAAGACTTTTCGTCTGGAGAGACCCAGGCTAGAGAGCTTGGGAACTGGCGGTTTCCGGCTACAAACATTATTGTCAAGCTTCCTTCTCAAAACAGGAAAATCAGGAGCGCGACACTCCTACGACACAGGAGGTGCCGACGGGGCGCGCTGGCCTGCTCCGTCTCGCCATCAAACAGTCACAAACAACCACATTCTACAGGACGAGCGAGGCGAGGAACTACTATTTACAATCATTTGCATTCGGTTCGTAACCCCGTCTCCCTGCCTCTTTTTCGCCGTTACCGAAACGTACGAGGAGGACACAAATTTGCACACACAAAGACGCGTTACGAGGTTGACATTTTAGCATCGGTAAGCCGAATAGCGCGGTCGATGCTCGTTCAAACATCATTTTGCTACCGTTTCTTTCTCTAACCCATGAATCCCCCTCACGGGGTCCGAGATCATGGTAGCCTTTGGAAGCCTTTTTCGTTTTCTCAGCCGCACAGGTCTTTCCATCCGTCAGTCGTTGAGCGCGGTCGATCGATGCTATAATAACAACGAGACACAATACACGCACGCGTACGAGAGTGCATGGCAAGAGGCCAGCCCAATAGTCTAGGCACTTTACGGGAGGGCTATCATTGGAGCACACTGGTTATAGCGTGCTGTGGCGGGGCCGCGTGTGAGCACCCATCATCAAAGGCAAGCCATATGGCCTACCGTGTCGGCGACACCCGGCTCCAAAAACGCCATGTAATAATCTGCGGCAGTCCCTAATAGCAACCTCGCCGCGCCACGGCCTCGCCTCCCGCTGCTGTAGTCGAACGCCTCGTCAAGCGGTTTGGGCCTCGGGGTATGAGGCGAGGTACGACGGCCGGCGGTAGAGCGCCGGCTTCAGATTCGCTTGGTCCCCCTGTGGAGGCCATGTCGAACCAAAGCGACAGCAGCACCGCGAACGCGCCGGCCCCAGGGTCCACGCCCCTCTTCGCGAGGTAACCCAGCCCCAAGCGCTCGTGTGTTCGACCAAAGAAGAAACGGCCCCTGTCCGGGAGGACACCCCTTGCGAGTGCTGTCGCCGCTCCTCTCACACCGCCGGCGACTCTCACACACGAAACCGCGGAACGCTCCTCTTACGCGGGCCACACCTACGAAGGCGCGGACCAGGCGGTTCACACTTTCCCCGTTCGGCACGAGCTAGACGCAGAGGTGGCCTTGCTGTTGTGGTTAGATTGCGCGTCGCCTTGTTGCTCAGCAGACGTGTGAACGAATGCCCGTAGGAAGGTCTCTTGCGAAAGCAATATTTTGGAGCGCCTCAACTGACTTCTATATTGCGCCTTATATTAAGAAAAAAAGAAAAAGCTTATACCTCCGGGGAGGGGAGGCGCGCCATTTCTCGGAAGCACTTCTTCCCACGAAAGCACAATTTCGCCCTCCGAGGCACTGTATTGAGTTCACGGGGAACCCGCTATTAGTCTAAATGTTAATGTTACACGCATGCCGGTTGTTCGCCCGTAGTCGTCAGTCTGTCGCCATGCCTGCTCCCTTCCCTACCAGCGACATATAGGAGTCTAGTAAATTTGTTCATGTTATTTCAGATAGTACTGCTGTAGTCCAATAAACCGCAAATAAACCGCAGCTGGCTGATGGTGATGCAGCTTGACGATGTGGAGAACAACAACAACAGGAGGAGGGGAAAAAAAGTTGGAGAGACGAGGAGGAGCGTCTATCTGATGCCGACGGGCGGGGGCGACGAGACTATTCCGACCACCTTATTTCAACGCACAATACCGCTTGACCACCACCGTACGAAATTTGCTTGTGCATACAATAGTCGTAAAGCGAAGTGTGCCTTGTGGCGAGAACAATCGATAGTATTACCCAATGTCCAGGCTAAAATAACCGTTGCAACAATGGATGAATGATTCTATGGTATCGTCGTCATTTTTCTTCCGATCGACTCCTGCCGGCAGGATGCAAGACCATATCTCCACGCTATCCAACGACGAACGGGATAGCCGCAGCAGTCCGTTGTCCTCTTCTCGCACCCGATGTCCTGCGCCAAGCCAAGGCGGCGCACCACGGAGCCATGTCTTTGGCCAAGATTTTTGGATCCCTGCCTCTCACGTCATTGTTATTCCCTCCGTGGTCTGGATCTGCGCGAACACATCCAGATCTTGGATCCTTCCTTCTTGTTCTGGCAACGGATCTTTGCAATGTTCACACACGCCGCCACAGACACGTTGGATCGATGGTTTCGCTTCGCGAAACTTAACTGATCTCTCGGGAAGCACAAGCCACCCCCACCACAACACCATCTCCCACGCACTCCTTTCTCTCCTTCCTGACTCCCTCGCTCTCCACCGCCGCTAGTGGCTAGCACCGGGTGTGTACCAACAGCAGGTGAGAGACCTTGTTCCGATGCGAGAACTGGTTTGTCGCGCCGTCAGAAGCAATGGTTCGGTGGGCTATTGCCGCTCACCGTGCGATTCATCGCGAGAGGCCAAAGCTTTCCC
>CACKRE030004257.1:37311-54438 GCA_902602495.3 Ectocarpus sp. CCAP 1310/34
CCCCCCCCCCCCCCCCCCCCCCTCCTCCTCCAGCCGCCGAACCTTGGCCTCTTGCCGCAACCTCAGGTGATGGCACCATTTCCTCTTCTCCTGCGGCGTTGTTGGTGGTAGTAGTAGGCGTTGTTGTTGTTATTGTTGCCGATGGCATTGCTGCTGGCGTCGCGTCGGCGGTGCCGGCCGCCTCTGCACCTCTTTCCCCGCAGTCACCATCATCACTACCGGTGCCTTCAGAGTCAGATGCAGCGGAAGCCCCGCCCTCGCCGTTCTCAGCACCACCTCTCGCCGCCACGCCTTCCTCCTTGCCAGGAACGCCTCGTGCCCCTTCCTTCGCGTGCTGCTGCTGCTGCTGCTGCTGCTGCTGTCCTTGCTCGAAAGAAGGAGCAGCGAGGAGCCTGGCGGGGCTGCTGGGCTGCTGGGTGCTATTTTTCTTCTTGGTCATTTTTGCCGCCGCCGCCCCCGCTGTCTGGCTGCCGCTGCCGCCGCTGCCGCTGGGTGGATGACCAGTGGGCGAAGGAGGCCCAGCTTCATCTTCCGAGCCGTTGTCCACGTCGAGGACCCTAAAAAATGGTCGCCGCCACCGCCGCCGTCAAGACGCACCATCGTTCGTTTTAACGGGATTGGAGCAGATTCAGGGTATTGTTTGATGAGTTCTGAGGGCGTTACACAAGTTGTTCTCCTGCGCTCTGCTGGGCGGGAGGTTCAGCAGTAGTTTTGGTGAGGTCACGATGATGGGCCTTTTTCCTCGCGTGACGGGTGGAGTGCTTGATGATCGGGCGTTACTATTGACATTGAGTGTGTCGTCGATGGCGGGCAACACGAGCTGCGGCGGCAGGAAAAGCAGCGCGGCATTCATCATGTAGGCTAGACTGCTGTGCAGCAAGCGGGACTTTGCCTTCTTCAGAGAGGCAACGGAGTCTCAGGCATGCGTCCACACCTTCGTGCAATTTGGAGAACTTGAGGGTGCCAACTACAGGATGTTTCTCATGAACTGCAACAGCTTGGAATCCCCCCCCACTAAACCCAAATGTTCTCTGTAATGTAGTTTCCTCTCACCAGAGAGTGACTGAAGTCGCGACGGTTAGACCAAGATGCCCACAAACAAGTAGATATGTCAGCGAAAATGGTGGCGCGTTGTGTGTAGGTAACGTTTGCGCCGGCCAGCGAGGAGCCTCGTCAAACGCTCTACTGTACATACTTTGTTTGTATGCATACGCACGAGAGCACTTGAGTGTGCATCCATAGACCATAGCATAGAACAGAAAAACGAACGGTTGTATTGTTGTGCCGAAAGTGAATTGCAACGCCAACGCTTCCTTCCGCCGCACCCGATTGGCCAATAACCCTGGATGAAACAGTGCAACATTAGAGTATTGCAGTACGACGTGTAGCAGCAGTGATGCGTTGCAGGTACGCACTTGTAGCTGCCCAGAGTCATCGAGAGAGCATGGTACATACTGGGTAGCTTATCCGCCTCCGCTCTCCCCCACCATCTCTCCCTGGAGTATGTAGGGTGCACACCATTTCAATTCACCCTATAGCAAAACGAACAAGGGTCTTTAGTCTTACCCGTCATCTCAGGTCACCTACAAGTGACCGCTTTTTCTCCACTGCGGTACTAGTCTACTGCCTGTAGTCTAGATCTGTATATCTTTCCACGATCACACACCAGTGTGGCGCGAATAGACAGAAAGGCAAGTTGATCTCTGTGCGAACGCTCGGCACTGCTGCGGTACAGAATCGCGCCGAGCAGCGAGACACGGCTGGCTGGTTGTGCTCCAGAACGTTGGTTGGGTTGTGGTTCCACCGTGAAAGAAAGATCACAAAATATTTTTCGACCAGCACACACAAACAGACGAGTCCGCACGTGGTTGTATGAGAAAGAATTTTCGAGAGGCTGGTTCCTGCTGGAGGAGTGTCATCGCACGTGTCCACCCCCTTCGCATTGTGACATCTATAGCTACGGTGGTGCCTCCTCAAGAGAGGACACCCGAGCTGGAGGAGTGATCAACCTTTTTGACAAGTTTTTGATGGGCAGGCAGGCTTATTTGGATCCTGGCTCTTCGGGGGTTTTCGACGTGCTCTCGTTTCGACGACGACTGCTGCTCACCCTTCTGGGAACGCCGTCCCCATAGGCGCACCGTGGTACGACCCCATCAGCGCTGCTGGATTGCAGGTGTGCCTTGGGGTGCCGGAGACGTTTCCTTGAGGTTCCTTCCCTTCCGGAGACAGCGTGTGGGTGTGCGGTACCAGCGAAGAGCAGAGAGCACCCGCGGAGTAAAAAGCAAGCGAGAGAAAGAAGACCTACGGCGCCTTCCTCGCAGAGTGTGTAACTCCGTACCTCGTCGAGTTTCCGTCGGTATGAAAAAAAAAAAACGGTTCTATGATAGGTCCATTTCCGGCAAAATAATCCATTTCCGGCATGAAAAAAGAACGACACAACAACAAATTCGCGCCACTTTTAGACGAAAAGAAATGCGGCGGGGATTCGATTCACAGGGAAGATCAACTCGGAGCGACTCGTTCCGCTTGGTCGAATTACCCACAAAGGAACTTACTGCAGGGTCTCCCGACCCCACCTCGACGAGGTACTACTCATTCCCTTCCCGTCGCCTGGACGGTGGCGGCTGCTGCCACCATGCTGAGGCGCGATATCAAAATTGCGGGAGAAGCGAGGGTCATCAAGCACAGCTGGCGCCCGCACGCCAGGGGCTATCATCTGACCTTCACGCTGCTGAGGAAGGGCACTGAGGCTGCGGCTACCAAGGCAATAGGCCTGTGGTGGATGACCTCGAGGGCGTTGTACGTATGGCCCGAGAGCATGTTGATGACCTTGAAGAACGGGCTACTAAACGTCGCAAGAAGAAACCGGAAGGAGCCGCCACCAGATCTGCTGCCGCTGCTGCGGTGGGTGCTGCTGCTGCCGAACGAGGTCCAAGGTTAGGAGCCGATGCACGTCTCGCTCGCTCGGATGAGGCGCTTCTTTTCAGCGGACCGAGGAGAAGCATACAACCCACGATGACTCCTCCACGACAACGGCAAACGGGGAGTTCAGGGTGGCGTACGGTAAGAGATTGGGTGATATCTTGTCTATTTTTTCAAATGTTTGAATTTCCCTGTAGGCTACATAGCTAACCCTGCTGTGTTCCCGGTATATTGCTCTCCATCTTCCCACGCAAGTATTGTGTCCCATCGTCACATTTCCCCCCTCTCTCGTCAAAAATGATTCGAATTTAATCGTAATCAAACAGGCTATCGACGGGCACCGCGACGGGGCAAAGCAGAGCCGTGGTAGAGGATGATGTGTTGAAGGAGGAGCTGAGGGCGTTGCTGTGTGTCGGAGAACTTGGAGAGGCAGCGGCGACGAAGGCTGCTGTCGATGCGGAGAACATTCGCGCTCTGGTCGCCTCTATAGAGACGCTGAAGCTACACTCCCACAGCAACATCGGCCGCGCTGCCTACAACACCGTCGTTGCAGCAGCTGCTGGAGCGGCGCACACGTGCGATCCTGACGACCCTTGCGCCCCGGATGAGCCGTGCGCACCTGCTGAGCCTCAGGGTGCTGTTAGCCTTGCCGCGCGAGCACAGGGTCTCGGTGTGAGAGACGGCACGTTTTGTGCAGCGCGTACCCGGATGCACAGGACTGACCACACCATACCTCCACAGGAAGCTTTGGAGAAGGGAAGATACCTCTGAGCTCCTCGCAAGGAGAGGAGCGACAAGTTGGACGAACGTGTCATGGGTTTGGCGAGGAGGTTCTGGCACTCTGACGATTTTTCTCGTGCGTCGGGGGACTCCGGTAAGCGTTGTCAAATACGGTTGTTGTACAATTGTAGATCGGGGTATCTCCTTGTTGCCGTTTTCTTGTCGACGTGATGTATCAACTGCACTTGTCTGTACCCCTTTAGATAGCTTCACTATTGCTGCTACACTGCACACTGCACACTGCTGTTCTGTCGTACACCCCTGTAGGGACGAAATATGTGGAGGCCGTCCGAGAAGGGAGGGGAGGAGTATCACCCCCGTAGGCAGCTCATGGTCGCGGGGGACCAAGTATGGCACAAGTTTCTGAAGTGGCCGGAGTACATGGGGCTTAAGGCAGAGCTGCTGAGGGAAGACAGCAGCTTCACGGACCCTGGGCGGACGCTGTTCCTCTCGACGCGGTGTGGGTGTTCAGGTGGGTAGACATGAGGGGAGAGCTCCTTTTTTTTACACGAAACAGTGTCGTGACCGTTCCAGCCTAATTGACTCTTCTGCTGTGTCACCGCCCCACAGGACGGCCTCGTTGCTGACTTGCTGTCCTCCTTTCTATCCGTTTCAAATGTTCGCTTCTGGTGTGTCACAGTGGAACCCAAGGTATCGAAGTGTGCATGCCAGACCCACACGCAGCAGGGGATAGACCTGAAGGCCTTCGAGATGTTGATGCCTGCAACACATGCCAACTGTGACTGCACGTGCAAGTGGTGCGACGGGGGGAGTGGGTGTGGAAAGTGGATGGCCATGTGTAAAGATCTGCACAGCTTTTCTGAGGCTTTGGCTTGCGAGAAGGTAGACTTTCTTGAGGAGGACCGAGGGGGTAGGTTTGAGCACTGGGGCAGGAAGCCCGCATGCGTTGCGATGGAATGCTCCGAATGCGGGTTTGGCAACCCAGGCGGCATCCCCATGAACTGCGATGCCCTGGGGTCTATGGCGGACAGAGTAGTCGGGTGGCTTCGGTTCGCGGATCAAGTCATGGAGGATGGGAAAGTGCACAAGAAGCAGCAGCTACCCCAGGGCGGAAAACTGGGTGACCTGTGGCAGGAGTTTGTGGAGCACTCCAAGAAGGTGTGAAGGAATGGACCGCATGTGGAATTGCGCCATCAACTGGAGGCATGTAGTCAATCGTGCATCAACACAATCAATCGCGCAACGTACAACNGGGTGTGAAGTAATGGACCGCAGGTGGAGTTGCGTCATCAACTGGAGGCATGTAGTCAATTGTGCATCAACACAATCAATCGCGCAACGTACAACCGTTCTTTCCTTTCAACTTACAACTATATTTTCCCGCACCCCACTTGCCCCCCGTTCGTTTTTTATCCCTCTCAGTATCTTCATCACCATGAGCTAGCAAAGTGGCAGCGCCAAGCCCACAACATATGCCTGGCGACGTTCTCCAAAGGTGCGCTGTTGGTGGAGACCGACTTTATCGAGAAGTACAAGCACGAGGCTGGCGCTATCTTGACGTGCGCTACTGCGCCCTCCACGACCATGATGGTGGCCCTAGTTCACCACAGTCCTGACGACAACGGCCGGCATGAGACAGACGCATGGGTTTTCGTATCGAGTGATCCCAATCATGACTTCGACTTCCACATCTACGCCATGGACATCATCCTTCAGTACTACATCACGGGGGATGGGCGGGCCGCTACTGCTGGAACCCCGACCCCGACGGTGCACATCTTCACCGACGGGTGCGCCAAACAGTACAAGGGGAAGCGCAACTTTCATGCCGTNGCCACAGCCCTGACGACAACGGCCGGCATGAGACAGACGCATGGGTTTTCGTATCGAGTGATCCCAATCATGACTTCGACTTCCACATCTACGCCATGGACATCATCCTTCAGTACTACATCACGGGGGATGGGCGGGCCGCTACTGCTGGAACCCCGACCCCGACGGTGCACATCTTCACCGACGGGTGCGCCAAACAGTACAAGGGGAAGCGCAACTTTCATGCCGTAGCCAAGAGCTTGCACAGGCTTGGTGCCATCCTCATCCACAACTTCGCGGTCACGTCGCACTTCAAAGGCGCCCACGATGGCATCGGAGGGTTGCTGAAGGCTCTACTGCGAGAAGCGNTAGTACAAGGGGAAGCGCAACTTTCACGCCGTGGCCAAGATCTTGCAGAGGCTTGGTGCTATCCTCATCCACAACTTCGCGGTCACGTCGCACTTCAAAGGCGCCCACGATGGCATCGGAGGGTTGCTCAAGGCTCTACTGCGAGAAGCGGAAAAAAGGGGCCAGCGCATCCACGACACCCAAGCCGCAGCCGACTTCGTCAAAGCCTACGCCGAGGCAAAGGAGGATGGAGGAGGCCACTTTTCAACCTGGTCTCCCTACCGAATCAGGAGGTTCCACATCAAGCTTCTTGGACACCGAGAGATCCCTCGCCCGTTTGTAGATTTGACCGGCATCTCTGGGAGTTCCAAGCTGTACCAGTTCATGGGAGCGGAGGTCCAGGAGGAGGAAAGCTCGGGCGTGAGCGTAGAGGTGCAGAAAGAGAGCGGGGTTCNGAGAGCTCGGGCGTAAGCGTAGAGGTGCAGACAGAGGGCGGGATTCCCCTCGTAGGTGGCGAGAAACAGGTTGTGGCTAACCCGCAGAGATGGCAGGCAGACGAATCAATCGTTCGGACGCTTCCGGCTGTCACGAAGCGATACAAGCTACGCGTTCGCCAGGCGTCGTGCTACTGCTCGAAGTGCAGTGTTGGAGCTTACGACGACTGCGTCCCGGCCAAAAAGTATTAGGGGATGGTTGGTATGGTGAAGGATGTGTCGGGCAAGCACAAGGTTACTCGGACGTCTTGTGGTGTAGGGAATTGAGGGGTGTCCGTGTTGCACATGATGTTCTGATTGACGCCTTGTTCTCTTTGATGTCCTTTTGTTTTTTTGGGTAATTTTGTTGCAATATTTGTACTTTTTTTGCTGCAGTGTGCTGTTCGTTGCATGTTGCTGTAATTCATGTGCAGCAGCAGGTCGTCTCCCTTGCGGTTTGGGATACCGAAGAAGGGTCTCCAGCAGGAGAAAACAACATTTGCCGGCGTTGGTGGCTAATGTTTTCACGGTTTGTCGCCCAAATGGACAATATTTTTCCAATATATGCAAGTATATTGTACAACGTACGTTATTTTCAAGCACGTCGGTGAAATAAATGTCCCATATATCACAGGGTATACTTGTGGTCAATCTCCGCGGTTGTACGCATCAAATAGCCCGAAAACCGCGCTTGAAAATGGCCCTAAAAAACACGTTTTATCGCCGTTCTCCAAAGGGGGGGACGTTTTAGCCTCATCCCCGCTTTTTCTTCCATACATTATGCAGTATAAAACACTACAATGGCTGAAACCTCAACATCCCGACGTCGGGCACTCAATTTAACCCGCGGAACTGGACCTGCACCCCACCAAAGCACCCTGATACACTTTTTGGAGCTTTAGTCCTCGAGGAACATCATCAACTGGACCACTGCACACCCTAGCGCGGAAACACGGAGACCACGAGGAGACCGGAGATGGGGGGCACGCGGTGGAGATGCGGGGTACGAGGTATTCGTTTTTCGCGCGAGAAATCCCCCCATGTGCTTGGTGCTGTGCCCAGCACACGGGAGCTTGTCGTTGCAGAGCGCCGTGGACTTAGCATTGGCCAGTCGACAGGCATACCAAGGGAAAGGCCGCGAGCGAGATAGTCAGCGAGGGGTAGAGAGAAGAGAGAGGGCTCGAGGTGGACGAGGATAAACAAGAGAGCAGCGAGACTACACAGCACACTTAAAGCTGCTTCGGGGTGCGCAAGTAATCCTTTTCAATGACGCCGCGCTTGACTACGATCGCACTTCTCTGCTGCGCCGTAGGTTGGCGGTATACACCCACGCTAGAAGCAGACGCCTTCGTTGCGCCACCCCTGGTAGTCGACAACCGTGGCGGCGTGGCAGCAAGGAGCCCTCAGCGCCAAC
This sequence comes from Ectocarpus sp. CCAP 1310/34, assembly GCA_902602495.3. Taxonomy (NCBI): domain Eukaryota; class Phaeophyceae; order Ectocarpales; family Ectocarpaceae; genus Ectocarpus; species Ectocarpus sp. CCAP 1310/34. The sequence continues at coordinate 45,022 of CACKRE030004257.1, forward strand.
TCGAATCATCATCGCCAGGCGAGAGGCATGCAGCACCAACGGCGGCGAGACCCGCGGGAACGAGGAATCACGGCGAGCAGCGGCAGCGGCAGCAGCAGCAGCGGTTGACGATGGCTTCGTCGAGGCTGAACGGTGCCGACGTCTCTGATGACTTGACTCAGGTCAACGGCGCGGCTGCCATGCCCCCTCCGGTTGCGGTAAACACTGCTAGGGTGAGTACAGCACTCAGCCACCACGAGCACCGCCGAGACCGGTCTGCTGCCGACAGGGAACGGTGGTTGTTGTCGGGGGAGGAGGGGGTGCTTAAGTTCGCGGGTGAACGTACTGCTACACTGCTTTGTGTGCCACTTGGATCCTACAGGAAAGACTGGTGTGTATGTGTGGCTTAAATCGCCATTCGCACAAGAGTGTGGGCGCACGCACATGCGGGTCGCGGTCCTGGATATGTTGTTCGTGCGTCGCTTGCTCTCGGGAAAGTTCCACACACAGCAAGCTGCCTCTTCATGTTCAACAGCGTCCCCTTGTTGTTCCCCCGCCGGCATGGCCAGAGCCGTGCGCGCGCGAGGATTTGCCTTTCGTTGCTGTGGTCGATTCTATTTATCTACCACCGACAGCTGCCAATGCCATATATTCTATTCCCTGAGCTCCATACAGCAGTAGTACGCCGCATGCTCGAAGCAGACTTGGGTACCTATGCCCTATACTCAACTGTTCATGTGAAGTCAGCACGTCCGATTGAACAAAACGACATTTATCACCGCCACGTAGCGTTCCATGTAATTTTTTACGAAATTTGCGCGTGAAAGCGAAATATAGGTGACAAGCTGTCGTGAGTACCAAACTTCGACGTTAGCACCGTTGACGAGGGAAAGGGACCGCTGGGCCCTTCTCGCGATAAAAAAAATTCAGCGCGCACCGCAGGAGGAAGGTGGGGCATGAAAATAAATAAAAAGGAGAAAAAAGCCCTGGTGTTTACCCCCTCCTGTGTGACTCTGGATGGTTGTAGTTGTACGAAAAAATACACTGAAAAGTGTAGTACTCTACATACGCTGAAAAGTGTAGTACACGTCTCACCACGAAAAATGGGGGCACTTTCGCCATAATAAATAGGACAAAAAACACAATCCACACTCAGCTTTCCATGTGCGGTACACCTTTAAGCACACAACACGTAGCAAAAGTATGGGAATATGGCACACCAGCATGGAACTCCTGCTTCCGTTTTGAAGCCGACGTCACGCGTATAGAGGTGAAACCGACTAGATACCAACAATCCAGCAGAGGCGCAATTCCTCTCGTGCATGTATGTGGCGAGGTCCGCTCAGTATGGCCGATGGTACAGGTCAGCGTTCTTTTATGGATTGGATTGGTGCGGACGTTCTGCAGTGTGTGTGTACCAGCTAAGGAGATTCAGCCGTATCCTGGTCTCTCCACACAACCCGGAGATATTTCGGCGCCTGCGCCACGGGCGAGGACGAGTAGCGGTGCAGGGCTACCATAAGCATGTAGACTGGCCCAAGCTACAACATTCGTAAGTAGACGCAAGGCCGGCAGGGGGTTTGGGTGCCATCATCCCGGCGGGGAGGTTTGCCCCCCGTAGGCAGACGCCATGTTCACGCCCACCTGATGCTGTAACCGGACGGTCGGAGTAAATTCACCTTCGGGTTCCCTTTCGAATTGACTACTACCACCGCTGTGGTTAGTCTTTGCCCCCCCCCTCTGGCGCTTCGCCGCTTTGCATTCTCTGTCTTCCGGTCTTCCTCTCTGTAAGAAACCGCGCATATATTTTTATCCTTCGTCCCCGTCGCCTCCACTCTGCCAACTACCAGACGGCCCAGCAACGAGGTTTTCCGGCAACTCTTTCGCTAGGAGCGCCCCGCCATCGGCCCGGGACTGACGGTTACACGACGAAGGGAAACGTGGAGGTTTCTTGCAAGGTGCGTGGCGGTGTGATGGTGTGGCTTGTTGGCAACTTCGAACGGCGTTCAACAGAGAGAGAAAGAGAGAACTGTGGCAAGAACTCCCGCATGTCCCAGGACCAAACCGACAGGGTGTACACGAACCATCGCTGCGCGGTGCTGGTTGGATGTGGCAGCTAGTACTGCGCGTTCAATCTGCACCTAAGGAGTACCCGGGTAAGAGCTGCAACCTGCAGCAAGCTTCACGCACGAGGTTGGATGATGCCTCATCAATATAATGACTCATGTAATAGCCGTGTTACGGCCCCGCGGAGGCAAGTAAGCGGTGTCAACGACTTGTTGCCTGTACTGTGGTAAACACCACATGAGCTCTTCTCACTTCGCCTGAGCGTCGGCGCCTCATCCTCTCGGGGCTACCAGCAACCAGGGTGATCATTGTTTTGGTGTCGGGTTTCCTACACATTAATCGTGGGACAATCAAAGATATAAACCTTTTGATGATTGGTACTCGGAGTAGAAGGTATGGCGAGATAGATGTTGAGTCTCGGCTTCTCAGCTGTTGAGATAGGATAAGTGCGGTGCAGCCGAACTCGAGGTCGATGGTGTCAGCCCGAGACACGGCGGTTGATCGCCACACCCAAGACACCCCGACCTCACGATATGATAAACACAAGGAAACGCACCCACCAAGCAGTAGCACGGCTACGCTTATGGCCAACACACGGCATGGTACACATGCCCACCGTGAACAACAAGAAGCGCACCCACGACACAAAAAATTCCACCTGTCTTATTTTCCACGAAGACCAGACATTTCAGAAAACATGCCTGCTAGAAAGTAAATAAGTCAATGACAGACAAACGAACTAACCTGCTCTTAACCAATAAGATTGTTACTGTTGTTTTTGTTGTCTTCAACCTAAAAGCCGTTCCGCTCTCCGCTCGTTACCCTGTAAGATCCGTATTGGTCCAACTGACGCAAAACGATATCGTAATAAAAGGTGATGGACGTGCCCCACGCCGAGGAGTGCGTGGAAGACCTCGTCCAAGCCCTCGACGCGAGGAGAGGCGTTCTGCTCACGTCCTCGTACGAGTTCCCCGGCCGCTACGCGCGCTGGACGCTGGGCTTCTCGGACCCGCCGCTGGAGCTGTCGGGCACGGGGCGAGACTTCAGGGTGCGAGCGCTCAACGACAGGTGCGTGAACTATTAAACTGATTTTTTTTTGTCGTTTTTCCTTTCTGTCGACTTTTTTTTTCTATTTTTTTTCTCTTGTGGTGACTTTTTGTTTCCCCTTGTTATTCCCATCTTGTTCTCTATTGATTAGTCTTCCTTCCTTACAGACGCTCTGGTGGGCTATGCGCTGCGGGCGATGCGAACTCACGGCCTTTTTTCTCGTCGTGTTGCCCGTGTTTGTTGATGGCGTCTGTTTGGCGTGTAGGGGGCGAGTCCTGTTGCCGGCGTTCTGGGACAGGCTGTCTGAGGGCTGCTCCGCGGAGGTGGAAGACCTGACGCTGTCCGACGACGACATCAACGGCAAGGTTAAGCAAGCAGAGGGATACTTCAAAGAGGTGAACGGGTTGTTTTGGTTGTGGACAAAAATAAGAAGCGGTTTCATGGAAAGGACGAACACAAGAGTCACAACATACGCTTCGTGCCATAATGTCCCCTGAGACGTATGTTTGTGAAACGGACGGCTTATGTATATCTAACATGTGTCAAAGGGCTCGAAAGGGTCTGCACACAGCCACTGTCCTTTCCGGGAAAGTGTCGAGAGAAAGAGAGCATGGAAGGCGCGCAAAGGTCCAGATGTGTGTCTGCGAACTGTTTTGGCAGTGCACAGTTGTTGTTGTTTGTTGTTGTTGTTTCTCACATTAGCTCTAAAGTTCACAAAAAATGGGGAGCCCGTGGCCTCAAAACCCGGCACATACGACGCCGCGGGGAAACAAAACAAAAATAGGGTACAAACCACTCGGAACAAGAAAACAAAAATGATAGAAAGAAAATAACAGGTATCGCACCGACCGTTCGAGAAAAGAGCCCCCGGAAACCGATCAACATAAAACAAAAAAAATAAAGGAGGACGCTTCCCACACCCGCCCAAAGAAAAAATCAAAGGGTAACGTACCAGCACCAGGCACTACGCACCAGGGCATGGGAGTAGCGGAGCAAACAGGGCAACGAGGCGGCAGATGGGCAGACAGCCAGACGTACCATAACAAAGGCAGCAGCTAGTGTCATCGACTAAAGCTGACAGCAGGCGGACCAAAGCGGCCGGCATTACGCACCCGTTTGCAACACCTAGTGGGCCAGGGCGAGAGACAAGAACTTATGCACTATTTACTACTTCTGAAGTATATACTAGAGTGAGGAATTAAGTACATGCCGAACTGGCGCATGCAAGACGTGTTCGAGGTGACACACACAAGAAGAACGAACCATGCCATTGTGGTTCGCATGAGGTTTGGAATGTTCCAAGGGATTAATTCTTTGCTCAGGATCCGTCGGTATTTATGGCGTCCAATGGAGGAAGCAGCAACCACCGCTGAAAACAATGCGCGAAAAGTCGAATTATCACTTAATAATTAACGAGAAAGTGGGCGATGCCAACCCCCCGTTTTCGCAGGAGGAACGCAGCAAGCAGCCGTCGCTGTTCAGCGTCGTGAGGGCCGCGGTCGACCTGTTCTACTACGAGGGGGACCCGCAGCTAGGACTGTACGGCGCGTTCGGGTGAGGTCACCTCTACCTGCACAAGGAAACGAAGATACAAACACATACCTTAAGTGTGGTCTTGTTGCTTGAGAATCGGTTCGAAAGGTTGATGCACCTATGCGTAGCAATTGCTGCGTGCGCAATATTTTTACGTCTCAGACCAAGTTTGGGCTGAGTATTTATTGTTTTGTCATGTGTCCAGAGGAATGGAAAGCAGGAGAACCGGCGTTCTCTCGAAAAACGGTCCAATAATTCCTTGCGTTCGGTGCTTGGCGTACCGCCGTACTGTAACCGCACGCACTATTTAGTTTTATCGAGATTGGAATTCTGCGGTGAAGGCGGTGTTGTGCTCGCCGCGCAGTGAAGAAATTTATGCCATGGTATGTGTACACTTCAAGACAAACTAGCTTGCACGGTGATACAGTTCGTTGGCTCTAGGGCCATAAACAAACCCACCCAGCAAAATGGTAAGGAAGATTGGTATGATTTGTAGATTGCCTTCCATGTGTTGTTGTTCTCAAGAGGGGTATTGTTGTTGTCATCGTTCCCTCATCACGGCTGTGTATTCCCAACCTTCTCCCTCACCCCTATTGAATTCCTTCCGCTGTGTAGTAATACCTCATTTCAGAATTTTAGGTTGGATTCGCGGCTGCGCAGCAACCAATAATACAAGACGAGGCAGGCGCCCAAGTATTTTTAATATTGAACGCTTCTTGGCTCAGGAAACTCAACGCTCGCCAGAGCATTCCTTTTACGTGAAGTACCTTCCTCTCCCGTCCCTCCGCCCCACTCCGCGGCCCCCCTCCTAACCGCCGTCATTTCTCGCGTTTTTTTGTCACGCCAGCTACGACCTTACCTTCCAGTTCGATTCCATCCCCCTTAAGCACGAGAGAGATGGATCCCAGAAGGACTTGCTCCTCTACCTGCCGGACAAGATGCTCGTAGTCGACCAGGCAAGGCTAGAGTTTTGGCCTCTGTTTTGTTCCATCTGTTTTCTTCTTTGCTGTTATTGTTTTGTGTTTGGAGTACATATGGATGTTTTTTGCTTATACATTCAACATGTGAATCTGAACGAAGGTCCGGAGTAATAGTGAACCATCGGCAAACACCGAGGAATTGGTGTGGCCGTCCTGTCATGTGTTCGTGTTGCTAGTGTGTGTCCCCGGAATACTGCTGTCTTTGGTGCCTTTCCTTCTTTTTCTCTTCTTGCCCCACCCGCTGTTGTGGTCGTGCCGCTTTTTTTTTTTTTGTCGTTTTGGTCTCTGCGTTCATAATGCAGGTGATTTTGAGTCCCGTGATCTCCCCGCTCTCATGCTCCCTAAAACAAACGCGGCCGTTGTTCAACATTCGCCGTTGCCTGATTTATTTTTGCTCGTCCCAAACCACTGACCCTCTCACACTCCTCGACATGGCAGTTCCCCCCTCCGGACGTTAAAGGTTTGCTTTTCTATTCCTTTCCCTTTCTTTCGACGTCAGGCGGCACCTGCCTCGATGGTTCCCTTAGGGTTTACTTTTTTTTTTTTGTGTCGCCTTTTTTTTAGTTTTTGTCTTCCAAAAACACAACAATTTTCATCTCTTCCGCGGACGAGAGTGTGGGATAGATTAACAAGGAATCTTTCTTTTTTTTGGGCCTTCAGGACAAGCGGGACGCGTGGAGCATCGAGTACGACTTCGCGTACGGGGGCGCGACGACGGAGGGGCTTCCTCGAGAGGGCGAGGTGGTTGAATACAAGCCGTCCGACAAGCCGGGGGACAGGGACACGCCGCCAGGGGACTACGCCAAAAAGGTACGCATGCAAGAAAGTTAAGTTGCACGAAAAAATAACATACTTTAAAAAAATAGGTCTGCGTGCAAGAAAGTTGCATGAAAAAAAAACTCTGTTAAAAAAAAGAGGTACGCGCGCAAGAAAGGTGCAATCAGAAAAAATAATTGAAAAAAAAGGTACACACGCGGCAAACCCCATTGGCGTGCCCCGTCCCGGGATGCGATGTCAATGGTCCAACGACTACGGCATGCACGGCTGAGAGAACACGCCCACCGCGCACCTGTCCCAATGTATGGATGTCGGGAAAAGAAATACGTGCAAACGAATTCAAATTGTGCAGGTGGGTGCAGCGTTTGCCTCTAACAACTGTGAGGTGAGGTGCACGTTTTGTGCATACTCGCGGACCAAACGATTATTGGTCAGTGCGTCACGCAGCGTGGCATATGCTTTCTCTTCGGGATACGGACGCACAATACACCAATCATCGGAGTGAGGCGGTCTATTCTGCGAAGAAAGCCGACAAAAAGGACGCGCGTTCATGCTCGCGCTCCATTCCCCGCTGCCGTTCAACCTTAGGGCGGGGGCCAGTGACGCGGTCCTTAACAAGGTACCCGGGTGCAAGAAGAAGTGGTAAGGAAATGACAAAACTTTTCAGCGGCTTCAAAAGTGGAAGCAAGCACCAACGTGATGAACGCAAACCTCTACTCCAGTTCAATATTAAGATGAAGGTTTCAGTGATGAAATCGATGCATTGGAGTTGTACTGCTCTGGCATCAACGCTGTCGAAGGTACAGTAAGTGCAATTTGCAGCCTGTGGAAAACGGAGCGGTTGATGACTGCTTCTCGAGGCGAGTGACCCACTCTGTTTGCTAACTCCGCCCCGTGTTGTTTGCTGTAATTTGTTACAGGTGGACAAGGCTAAGGAGGAGTTCAAGGTCGGCAACTTATTCGAGGTGGTCCTGAGCCAGACTTTCAAGAAGCCGTGCACGTCGAGGTAAAGTAACAACAACGGTTGGCACCGAAGCCCACCAGCTCTGTGTGGAGGAGCTTGCATCTGCTGCCGCTGTTGCTGTTGGCGCCCATCTTTTTAGGAAATATACATACAATATTCAACCAAAGGTAGACTACCCGTTCGAGATAGTACATACCACAGCCAAGGGAATGGGTTGGATTCTTTTCAGTGAACGGGGGTAAAAAAACTGCCGGATACTGCGCTTCTTTTGAGTTGATCTAGACCTTTTGGCTGTTTATTGCTGTTGTGGACGTGTTCTCTCTCTCGCCCGCCCCTCTGATTGTTTGTGCCCTCCTCCCCCCCCCCCGCCCCCCCCCACGTGCGTGCTTCGCCTTCTGTAGCCCCGCGAAAGTCTTCCGACGACTACGGAAGAGAAATCCCTCCCCCTACGGCTTCCTTATCAACTTGGGGGACCAGGTACGCCAGAAATATGTGAAAAATGTCTCATTACACGAAACAACTGTTCAAGTTTTTGGAAGTGCGGGGTGAAATGGCCCCCCTACAGAAGTAGTCAGGAGTGTTTTTTTTCTTCTGTTTTTGCACAGCACATCACCCCGCGCCTGCATTTGTGTGGTGCCGTGTTCTTTTTTTGCTTGGTGGTGAGTAGTCACCAAATATTTCGTCAAAGCACACGCACAACACACTTGTATGTGTTCATCTGTTACAGCGTCCGTTGTCAATCCGGAAAATAAACAAGCCTCCTCTCCTCCTCACGGCCTCCCAGATCACGAGCCTTTGGAAGCGTCGTGTAGCCGCACTGAGACTGGCTGGCGTCTTCTCATTGCTCAGCCAGCCGGTTATGTAGCACGGTCGATGGTGATGAACAAAACACATCACGCACAAAATCATCTCCTGGAATATGTAAAACGCAACCGACGAAAAATAATCCGCATCCCCAGGAAATTCGCGCTTGGTGATGTGAGCGCCTAGTCCGGTGAGACCCCGGCGTGCCTCGTCCCGACTTAGTAGGACTGCGAGGTCAATGGTCTAATGACTACGGCATGCAAGAGTGGCTATGAGTGCATCCCGCATCCCCAGGAATATCGAACAAGCGCACTGACGTAAAAAACACTTGCATCCCCAGGAATATCTTGTCGGCGCTTCCCCCGAAATGTTCGTCCGCTGCGAGCGCACGCGGCACGGCATCCGCGTGGAGACGTGTCCTATCTCCGGCACGATCGAGCGGGGCGCCAACCCGCTAGAGGACGCCCAGAAGATTCGGTCTCTGCTGAGCAACAAAAAGGAGGAGTCGGAACTCACCATGTGCACCGACGTCGACAGGTTAGTTGTTGTTGTTGTTGTTGTTGTTGGTTGTGATACGGGTGATGATAGTGATGGTGTTCTTGTTTTGCTTGTTGGTTTTGGTGAAATGCTGCTGTTGTGATCGATGTACTTGTTGTTGGGTAGTGGAGTTGATGTTGTTGACACGGATGACATTGTTGTGGATATTGGTGTTGGTGTTGTGATGATGCTGTCGTTGCGAAAGAATGTATTTGTTGATGGGGGGGTGATGTCGGCAGTTACTGTTGCCATCATCACAATCGCCAGTTGCGATTATCGTATCGTCGATCTCCTACCACCGCTCTCGTCTTGGCTCGACTTTGTCTCCTATTGATCACCAACACGTGAATGGGGTTCTTCACTTTGGAAATTACGGTTGCATGCGTGGTTCTGGGAGCAGTGCAGCTCAGGGTTGTTGGTTTGTTTCATCGCATTCGTTCGTGCTCCCCTTCAACCCCTCCCTCCCCCCCGGTGTTTACCATCGGGGTTGGGTTTTCGTCGCTTGGAAACGACGTTGTAGAACAAGCCGCCCCCCCCGGTGTTTGCCATCGGGGTTGGGTTTTTGTCGCGTGGCAACGACGTTGCAAAACAAGCCCATTCACTTCGTGAAGTCGGCAACCAGGTTACCTTTTTTTTTTTTTTCACCTCTGTTTTTGGCGGTAACCATGATCGTGGTCGGAGTAGATCATGTTGTGCGGGGTGGAGAAGCCTCACTCCGCGCAAGGGGGA
>CACKRE030004257.1:77080-112544 GCA_902602495.3 Ectocarpus sp. CCAP 1310/34
CCCCCCCCCTCCAAGTTCGAGCACAAAGGCCAAGCCAGGCCCTCCACGGTCGCGGCCAGCCCATGGTCGATCGAGTCCAGTCCGCATAGCCCCTCTCTCTATTCCCAGCCCTTCATCAAGCCTGTCCCTTGTTCCGCACCAGGTTGTAGAGCGGGCGGTACTGTCGCTTGTTGTCCAGCATCATTCGCAGCGCCATACGGGTGGCGACGTCGCCCGACCTCGTCGGCGCGACCTTGGAGGTCGTCTGGAACCCTTCCTGGAGCGTGCCGTCTTCCGTCAGCTGGGGGCGGTCGCGCCCGGATTCCCCGTCCTCCTCTGACGGGTGGACAGGCTTCACTTTCTCGTCGCACAGGAAGTTGTGCAGACGAAAAAGTGCAGTGATGCGGCTGCTGCGCCAAGCGAACCCGCAACGGCCTCCACATAATACCCCACTGCCCAACGAGGATGCCGAAAGCTTGCTCTATCGTCAGCCTGAGTTGACTAAGGTAGAAATTGAATGAAGGCGTCTTGTCTCGAGGTAGCAGCTTCCCGGGGTACGGCGTGAGGAGTTGGTGGCTGAGGGGGTACGCCGCATCCCCTAGCATATAGAAGCCAGGCGGCAGGCGCGCCACGATGTCCGATACCTTCGAGCGATTCCACGCAGTCCAGTCGTTGGTCGAACCGGCTGCGATGGCGGACATGCTGCAGAAGCGGTAGTTGGCATCACAGGTCGCCTGCACGTTCAACCCGTACGCGTTCTTGCTACCCGAGTAATAGGAGAGCACATTTGGGGTGTCCAGGGGAGTTGGAGCTTGCATCTTGACGAAAAGACCATCTCCNGTTGGAGCTTGCATCTTGACCAAAAGGCCATCTCCGGCAGCCACACAGCAAGCGAACGAGCCGCCGGTGCTTTTGGCCTGAGGTTTGGGAAAGAGCAAGAGTTGGCGAAGCGGTGTAGAACGCGCATGCATGCGGTGGGAGGGGGGGGAGAGCGCCGGGAGGGGTTTGAGAACAATTAGCGACAGATTAGAGAGAATAGCTTTATGCTGTTGCAATAGCATTTTTGATGAAGAGCGGCCCGATAGGGGGGCGTTCTTGCTGTTGCAAGAAAAAACTGATTAGAGGGATCGTGATGTGCATGTACGTACCTGAAAAACGAAAAATCGTGCATAGGGGGGCAATTTCGCAGCGCGGTGTCCGATCGTGTCTGTGCGCCGAAATTTACGCAGGGTTTCGAGCCCATTTCACCATCTAGGCACCAGACTGCAATTCAATATTTTCGCACAAGAAGAATTTTGCCAGAGCTGTCACAACTGCTTCCAGCTCAATTTGTGCTCGACGCATCGAGTTAGCTCAGTATCTGCGCCGAATTTGAAGAAGGGAACCAAGCGTCCCCGCTCACAATCCAAGACAGGCGTGATTCATTGTTGGTTCCGCCGGTCGTTGTGCTCAGCAGCTGCTGCTGCTGCTGCTGCTGTGGCCAAGCCATGCACGTTACACAGCAGTAACAGGGGACGTGGACACACACCACCGGGAGAACGAGGTGGGAGGGTGTACCCCATACTGTGCTGCTGTTTGCTATCGGCGGAGGAAGCGACAGGAGACAAGAACAAGAGTTGGTTGTGTTGTGCGTTTAACGGGAAGTGCCCAATTTGGTCTTGATTATTGTGTTCCACCGTAATAGTTGTTTGGCAGCGCCCTGCCTACAGGAGCGACAGGGTGAATTCGTCCTTCATTGCCGACCACACACCGGGTGATGAGCCAGGGTTTCAGAGCAACTGTCATGGTAGGGGGTGGAGATGTATCGTTTTGTCGTTGCGTTGCATGGTCGGTTATCTGAGGTCGCTCGCCTTTTGATTAGTACGCGATATGATACCTAGTTCGGGTTGGGCATTCGGAAAATCGTCATGTACTACTATTTTTCTTGTAGAGATAGTTTCTTTAGCGATCATGATTCCGCTTCAGGAATGAATGTTGTGCAAGTGCATACCGTGGATTGTGTTTTCTGCAGCTCTCTGCATGGCGCGACGTACAGTTTAATTTTTTATTTGTCTGGCACAACGATTGTTATTTTGCCGTGCCCACCGACCCGAGGTTAGCTCCGGTGGTTTGTCGGAGCCATCCTTTCCATTTCGGCAATGGCATCTACATCACGCAGCTTGTAGAATGGTAGCGTGCGTACAACGTCCGTGTTGTGTGTTTCAGCTGGCGGCGACTCGTTGCTCTCTTTCTGCCATTTGTTTTTTTGGGGTGTTTTTTTTGGAGGTCGTGTAGCCGCTGCACGGAACGCGCCGAAGTTGTCGCTTCGGCAGGCATGTAGCTACTCGACGCTTGAATACAGTATCCAGTGTCTTTTGTTGTCTTTCAACAGCAGTGGCTCCGTAATTAAAAGAGTAAATGTACTCCTACAAAAACAACTGGAAGGGCATACACATTACGGTGCCAGATGGCACGCATGCTTGATCCTCACATCGTACCGCGAGCTACCATAGGAATGAATGTGCACGAGTGCGAAAAAACGTTTGCCAGCTCGACGTCGGACGTCAACAGAGGACGACGATGCGAAGTTGGGGTGTACTCATAGTCGTGCATGTCGCAGAACAACAGCATATTGGTGAAATTGAGAGCGAAGCATCTGTGCGCGATGCGCTGCAGCTGGAGTGCTGCTGAGAGGTGGAGCTTGCTGTGTACCTTGAATTGAAGGGCCAGCCCGTAGCTACAAGCAGATAATGTGGGAGTCTCTCGATGTGGAGTTACAGCGGCGAGCAGAAGCTACAGCAGAGCCCACCGCCCGAGGCCAAATCGCCCTGCAACAGTTTGAGGCAGGAATAGCCAATCTGGGGAAATCTAGCAACTTGTCTAGTCCTAGCTGCAGCATTCGATCACGATGACACGCATATGCTCGTGATGCTGCTGATGATGAGACCTTCAATTTGCGCCGCTTCTTGGAAGAGCCCGCCCCCTACTTCCCAAGAAATGGCAAGAGGCGTCTGGACCCGAATTTCAATTGTTTTAACTCTCGCTCTCAATTTCATGCTTCGCTCTTAATTTCACCAATGGGGTGTTCCGCGCGGTGAAGACGAATAGTTTCCACGAGTTTTTCAATGAGCAGCAAGAAATGGTTCCCAACCTCTGAAAATTGTACCAACATCCGTTAGGTCACGAGGATCACGAAAATATACTTATCTTCCCATTTGGACGTCGTGGTGACGACTTATTGATGAATGAGTGGCCAAAATTGGGTGAAACTCTCGCCTGCGGCCCCCCCGAGCAAGATGCAAACGCCTCCGAATCGAATAAAATTTTTGGGTTAGGATAATGTTGTGTTGTACATCAAGAATTCGTCGTCAGAAATTCGATCAGGATCGATGCGGCCGTGTTTGGAATGTCCCAGTTTTGATTTGCAATGGACTTTCAGCTGCTCAAATGCTGACAGTTGTTGTTGTTGTTGTTGTTGTTTCTCACATTAGCTCTAAAAAAAAAAAAGATTGGGAGCCCGTGGTCTCAAAACCCGGCATACACGACCCCACGAAGAAACAGAAAAAAATAGGGTGCAAAAACCACTCGGAAGAGAAACAAAATGATATAAAGAAAGACCAGCTACCGCACCAAACGAGAAAGAGCGTCGAGGAGACCGATCAAAATAAAATAAAAGGAGAACGGGGAACGCTTCCCACACCCGCCTACAACGCCGGAGGGTTCCGTGCCGGGTTCCCGCCGACCAGGCATCCCCCGCCCTGCACCACATCCCAGGGGGTGCAGCAAGACGGGGGGCGAAAAACAAACACATGTATATATTTCCACAAAAAAATAAAAAATCGAAGGACAACGTACACCAGTACCAGGTACTACAGCAGTGCAGTATGCACCAGCGCATTAGTGTAGGGTAGGCACCGCACCAAAGAGGCAGCAGAGGTGGCAGGCAGTCAGCAAAGGAAAAAACAAAAATAACAAGGAGCTCGAGGTATCGTCCAAGATCATCGTAGAGAGGGCATGCATGGAGAACAAGAAAGAAAGAAAGAAAAGAAAAGCACAAAGAGAGGCCGGAGGCAATACTAAGAAGAGCATACAGCTTACGGCAGGGAAAAGGGAACACAGGGTGCGGCAACGTCATCAGTTGGGTACGTCGTTCGCCGCAAGCGCGGCCTTGGCCGCCCTACTCGCTTCTACAGCAGTGTCCGGTCGCCGTTTCTTCCCCTCCCCCGCCGCTTCCCCGTACAACAGTCAGTATCTAACTCATAGACTAACTCCACGCAAGTAACTCGTAGAAGACTTCCTCTTGGACATATAATAAAGCCACATTCATCCTTTTTCTGTATATATAATCCCAAATCACTTGAAAATACTGTAGGACGCTGGATGCACCACAACACCTATTATTACTACTTCAACCGCTTTGTAGTGATGAAGGAGGGATAATTTCTTGTACCGGCAACCAACAATCCCTTCTCTCAACAGTTGTGAGTTGAAAATCGGGGTACAAGAGGGATGAGAGGAGACCGCATTCCACACCACATCGCGGGTAGTATGCGGCTGATCGGGCCCGTGTGTGGTGCCTGGCTCGATTATATGCATATCAAGACAGCGTTGGGTATCGCGGACCGGCACAAGACCACCGATTTTGCGGTGGCATCGCTAGATACATGTAGACTACATGTAGATACTACTGTAGGTCGTTCTCGGAACTTACTTGTCGGTCCAAAAAAATCGTTGCTGGCGTTTTTTTAGTCCTGGAGAAGAGACTTCCGTCCTTTCCTTGGTAGAACTTCTTGTCCACCTCATTCAAATCAAAAAGTTTGTCGTGTGGCTTTGGGGATACTTCTGGCTCAATCGATTCCTGGCCCGATCAACCGAACGTTGTGAGCTTAGAAAATTCATCGCGGCATGCGTTCAGCACGTAGTCTTGATCCCGTGCCACAACGCAATACATACTAGAATACGGCGAAAAACACTACGAGTAGTCTTAGTCTAGACAACACAAAAATAGACTTGCCAATTGACACGGGCAACAGAAAAAACCACATCGTTTACTGTGTGGATCTCCACCGTCTCCTGCAGCGGGAGGCTCCTACCTGCCCCCTCCCTCCGCCCCCTGATCATCGGATGAAATACGGTGCATCTCCAACAACACCGTCGTTTGGCGACACCCAAGTTGTTTGCAGACCGTGCGAGCAACGTACAGTCTGTACATGTCCGGGGTTCGAATCTCCCGTTGAGCATGTTAGTTCATCCTTCGAGGATTTCATTTGAGCCCTATACATATGGGGAAAGTCTTGGACTTCGCCAAATATGCCGATGAATCTCTTGTTGTACATAGGATGCCGGTCATGCATCGGGCAAGACAGCGCTGATCACAGGGATGGCCACCCTGGAGGGGCGTGTTCGTGGCTTGAAAGAAAGCTTGACTGACTCGGGCATTAACTTTTGTTGAGAGGCACGATGACCACTAGACTGCCAGTCAGCGCTGACTAGTATTCCATCTAGTGGTCATCGTGCTTCTTGACAAGTGGTACATAGTGAGTAGCCCAGCATGACCTGCCAACAGATTATCGTGTTGCGGAAAAATACCTCGCCTAACACATGATTTAATTTGCGTAACCCTTGTAGTCCGACCACCCCGCCACATGCGCAACACCGTTCCCTCTCGACGAACCACACGGTAAGCCGCCATCTATGACTTACCAACATGTCCCCCTCTGCCTGTTTCCCCGCGCGCCCGCTTCCCTTCGGCGGTGAACGTGAATCGGTTTGTTGCGTGCGGCAAGCCAGCTTTGTTTTTTGGCAATCATAATCATAATGCAATTACACACTACAGAGAAAAGGAGTGACCTTGGAAAGAGCCTGAGGTGTTTAAATCAACCGTTCTTGTAGTCTTGTAGGCCCTAGCGATCATCTACATTTACCCAACATGACTCAGTACACACACACGTTGTTGCAAACATGGTAAACAGACTTGATTAGGGCATCGAAACATCGGCGGCCTGATTGTATTAATTTGTCTACGCTGCGACACAGCATCAGCACCAGAACCGCACCATAAGCGGTTGCGTTAACCACACCTCGTTCCACCGCGTACACACGCCAGCTGCACCATACGGAAGTGAGTAACCGTCGTCCGCCGAGGTATTAGCTCAGTTTTCAGTCGAAACTGGCCCATTCTCAAGCACCCATCACTCTCAATCGCCAAGCCTGCGAGGCACGTCAGTACCCTTCCGAGGACGAAAAACACTCCCTCCCCCCATCAAACGTGATCCGAAGCAAACAGCACGAAACGATATAAAATACGCAACGACTTCGTCAGCCGTCACCAGCCCCCCGTACCGCCTAGAGCTCCCCCTCGCCGTACCCACTTCTCGCCCACGGCGCCCCGGCCGCGGATATGAACACGCCTCCCTTCCCTGATGAGTGAATGCCGTGACAGCCATACTCTCGAAAAAACTTGAAACAAAACCACTCGTATAGTCTAATACGTGTGTTGACACCGCAATAAATTTCCCGCCTCAAACGTTGCGCCCCCCATGCTAATTGACCAAACGTTCCGCCAACCCCGACTCCCCGTCAAGCAACGCCTATCTCCGTGCCGGCCGGAAAACCGGGCACGGTGTACCGTAACTTCGCGCGGCCTAACAACCGGGATTCTGAGAAAAAAATAATGTGTGGATACCTAAATCGACCCAAAAATCCGCGCATCAAGCATCTACACCTCGGAGCTAAGACTAATGATAAGCGTTGAAGCACACCCACCAGTGGGCGTCGCGAAGGGCGGCGAACGTTCTGATAAAACACGTCTGCACCCACGGATCGACAATCCCGGACGAGGACACCACACACACGCGCGCCCGGTCACCATAGCGGATCTCCCATTCGGCCCAAACTCCAAAGACACAAAATATATTCCGGCCACAAATCCCCCCCATTGGCACTGCTGCCAAAAGCTGCCGTGAGCTACAGAGGCAAAGACGCATTCGGCGCCGACGAAGAAAGACTCATCCTTTTACCGGACGCTGCGCAACGTTGCAGGGGCCATCGACACCCTTGAGCGAGTGCGCCCGGCCACCGTCTGCCGCTGCGGGGTCTGCCCGGTCCTCGACGACGCTCGCCGCGAGCTCGCCTTGCTCCTTCCAGCCGCCCCGTCCCTCGTAGTAGCGAAGTCGACTGCGGCCACCCCGTGAGAGCCATCGCCACCGCTGTCGTGCACAGAGGCTGCGCGCTTTACGGCTCCCTTCTTGTTGGCGTCGCAGGGGGTGTTGCAGCAGCCGCTGCTACTGCTGCCGCCGCTGCTGCTGCCACCACCAAGGTGATCGTTGAGCCTCGTGCTGCTAGAGTTGGTGACGTCGCCCAACCTGGTTCCGACACAGCGGATATTTGGAAAACAATCGCGCAAAAAAAGGACGTGTGCGGGTTTTGGGAGGGGACGGGCAGGAAGGCTATGAGGGTCGATCGAGAAGAAATGCCTTCGGGAGTGCCATGACGCCGCGAGGTATGGTCATCTGGGTCGGGGGGCATGCGCACGGCGCGAGCGGCAAAGTACAGGGCAGCGTTAGCCGTCGACCACCGGCCACCGGCCACCAAAAGTAAGCACGGGGCCACCACGAGCGACATTTTTATATTGTCCTTTTCGAGCACTCAACGCTCCCACGCGTTGGCACGATAGCCGCATCTGTTCGGCCCAGCGGCTTATTGTCGGCGATCGAGGTACGACAAGCAGACCACGACCACGAGCTTCCCCTACAAAACGAGGCAAATGCTTCTATTATTCGTGGCCATCTGGTGTCTACGCGGCTGCAGGGTGGCTCCTCATGCACAGCTACATTTGGTTCTGAGTGCAATACCATTGAAGATCAGAACCGGCTCTAAATGCAAGAAGCAAACAACGCGCACTCGTGGCAAAGGGGACCAACAGCTGTACCTAGCAACAACAACAACAACAACAACAACAACAACAACAACAACAACAACAACAACAACAACAACAACAACAACAACAACAACACCAGCAGTCAATAGCAACAATTGTGTGACGCGCTGATCCTCGTCGAAATACAGAACACACACACACACGTCACATGACACATAGTTGATACACCCGTGCGTGTCCGTGTCCATCTCTCCACCGACAAGCACGCGATTTGTTTTCCATCAGAGTGGCGCTCGTCTCATACATACGGTATCTCATAACTCACAGTCTAGAGCTGGCGCTCCTGCCCGATGACCGAGGGGCCGGGATCATAGACTTCCTCGACCGCGATATCATGCTGTCAAAATTTGAAGCGGACGCACGAAGCACGACGCATAGCACGCGAGGACACACGAGCAATAAAACTTCGCAGCCGAGTGCGTGCGCCCCCAACAGGCGCTGGATGCCGTAAAAGCAAGATTGGACATTGGAATATCGCATCTAAACTCGTGGTCGACCTCATGACACACACACACGCCCGAGCACGCTCGCGAGCCAGCCACTGTGTAGCGCGGTCGATACTACCTCAATAAACACATCACATTGATGTGCACCCTGGAATAACATACGGTTCCTCTGTAGCATTCTTCTTCGCTTATTCGGGGGGGAACCTCATGGTATAAAAATGACTAAATTTAGCCGGGTATTGTTTTCCGTATTGCTACTTCGTCAAGACCATGTAGCCATTGCATTGACCAGCCACGCGGTCGGATGATAAAATAGTAATTTCGACAGAGACACCACATCATACGTCATGTAATGACTCACGAACACACCACACACCTGCTCTTTCTGCGGTTGGACTTCATGACGGAGGCCACCTCCGCCGAGGCTGCCGAAGCCGCCGCCGTGGTAGCTCCTCCCAAGGTGGTGCTGGTGCCGCTGCTGATGGAGTCACGCGAGCCTCTGTCGGACAGCCCGGTCGCCTAACATTCAGGTACGACAACCGACCGAAACAGACAACAACAGACGTCAGTGGCGTGTTCATTGACCGGCGCATCAGTTCTTCTGCGCACTAGACGAGAGCGAACGGGAATACCGTCAACGCGAGGCCGGGCGAACGAGCAAGTGCACGATCGATTTATTATGGAGCTCGATCGACTGCTCCAGACTGCCCGCCCACAATGCCGAAAACCGGGTGTGTTCGGGAGGAATCAGTCTCACTCTTTGCCTGCAGAGGCTCATCCACAATGACAAGACGACAAGAGCATCATCTGTCGCCGCCGCTGCTGCAGCACCCCTACCGCCCCTCCCACCACGCGGCAGCCAAACAACACAACCCTACCGCAGTCATACACACACGACGACGCACCTGTTGTTGTCGAACAACACCGCCGCCGGCGCTGCCAGCGACGGCGTTCTCGAGCTCCATGCCCTCCGCCCCACCGCCCCCGTTCTCCTCGATCTGCCCCAGAGTACCGCCGAAGGCACCGCTGTCCCCTTCCATCATCAGCCCGGATCGGACACCGCTCGAACCGCCACCGAAACCGCTCATCGCAGCGCCCTGCCCTCCGCCGCTTGCGCACGCGCTATCGCCGTCGTCTGCGGCCGTCCTGGTAGCATCGTCCCCTACGCTGCTCCCCGCCGCACCCGCTCCCACCGACCGGGAGCCGACCCCGTCCAACTCCGACCTGGCAGCGACAGAGCGGCAGTGTTGATTGGCCTCCGAATTTAAAAGCGAAAGGGGAACGAAGGGTATGTGTATGTACCAAAGTGTAGTACGCAACGACAGCAATTCAACGGAGAAAAAAAACAGCTGGTCGCCCCATGACTTCTCCAAATCATCGACAATATGCATCGACAAGGTCTTAGCACACTCCACACCTTGCGCTCCATCACGAGCAAAAAACGCCACCGTGAGCAGCATTTAGGTGACTGACGTGAGCGTTTCAAGTCAAGATCTGCTTCTCCCACCGTAATGTACCACATGAGATTGGGCCCTAACACCGCCAAAAAACTATGAACGAATCAACCGCTTCCCCCGCCCCTCCCGTGCTCTCCCTACGATGCACGATTGACAACCTATCTAAAGGCTTTGGTTACAACAGAATATGTCAGCCACACAGCCCCAAGCCATACGGTAGGTTTATCCTTAGGTTACGGCGCACCTTAGCTGCGAAACTTCCGCTTCTTTTTCCTTGAGCAAGGCAAGAAGCTCATCCGCTGTGGTCCGCTCGTACTCCGCGGCTTCCTCCGCCTGCCGTACAATGTGTTTAGTTCAAGCGTTGTGCATTTCAATCACAACATTTCTTCCCCGTAGAATCGAAAAGTAACTGACCACGTTTATTAATTCGATTCCAGCGGTGGGAACCGCTGAATTCTTGCCTACCCAACACACGTTGATCGTTGGCGACATTAACAGAACTTTGACTTGATTCAACCATGACAAGTTGCAGAGTTTCAAGGGTAGACGCGGGATATATTTAAAACACAAACCCTGATCGACACCTGCGACACATGAACCACCGCTGGTTAATAAGGAAAGAGCAGCAGAGCAGCACAGCGGTAGTGCAATATCACGAGCAGGAAGTGGTGACATGATAGCACGAATAAATAGGGGGTGGATGTGCAACCAGGTAGATGCATTCAAAATACTTGTCCTGGCTAGAGCGAACCAACTAGACAACCATCTTCGGACAGAACGCCTGTACCGAACGACATCCGGCAATCTGCGAGTGCCGTCGTGGGGAAGGGGGTTAACAACCTTACAACAATCGCGCAATCGGGGAATCACTCACGGTTTCCTTCTGGTCTCGGAATGTGGCGATCAGCTCCATGTTCACGTCGTGCTGCGCGCCCATCCTCGCCATCGAGCTCTCCAGCTCTCGCACCTTGCCTTCCAGCTCACAGACCCTGCACAAAAAACACCGAATATTTACACCCCGTTGAAAAATCAGGCTGTTGGAAAGAACAGCAACTTGCTGTACCTCCAACAGCCTCCATGTGCTTGACCGCCACCACCGATAAGACCCGTTCGAAGTGATATTGTTAGGATAGATAGACTAGGGAGTACATTTTTGAGTCACCTTTGGCAAAGTAGGAAGGAGCGATCGGCCATCGGTGATCGGTCGTGTGGGAACAATGCTCCGTCCTCTCGAGGACGCGTGGTCTGTGGTCTAACCGCTGAGGCATGCAAAACATAAGAGTACGCCCCCCCCCCACCCCCCGCCTTTCCACCATATACTACACCGCAGAACACCCTCCATTGCCTCAAAAGGAAAACAAACACGCGGCCACCGCCGGCATTCCGCCCTCACACTCACCGAGTCTTCTCGGCGGCCAGCTCCGCCCGGAGCCCCTGGATCTCCCTCTCCGCCGCCGCCGCCGCCGCCGCCGCGGTCGCCTTCAGCGCCTCTTCTTCCTCCCCGCCGCCGCTCTCCGCGGCCGCCCTCTTCCTCTTCGTGCAGGGCGAGGACGACGAAGACGGTGAAAACGACGACGACGACAACGAGCCCCTCCCCAGCCTAACCCCCGCCGGGCTGCCCACCATCACCATCCCCCCCTCCTCATCTGTGGAGATCAGCCCTTCCTCGCTCATCCTCCGATCGCCGCCCCTGACGCCGCGCGGGACGGGGGGCGGTAGCATGCCGTTGCCATCCTGCCCTCCGCCGCCGCCGGCCGCCGCCCCCTCCCCGCCTCTCCCGACGCTCCGGCGCGGCCTCCCCGTGTCCCCACCCCCGCCGCCACCACTGGGTTTTGCAGACCCCCCTGCGTAGGCACCGGCAGCGGCGGCGGCGGAGGCCGCAGGGGCCGGTGCAGTCAGTTGCTGCTGCGGCTGCTGCTGCTGCTGCTGCTGCTGCTGGGTGGGGGGGGGGGCACCGTTACCGCCGCCGTACCGTTCCGTGTAGCCGGGGGTGCTGCTGGCAACGGACATGATGGAGGACGTGTTGGGCGCGAAGAGGTCCGTGAAGCCGGCCGGTTCGGGAGCGATGTACCCGCGAGCGTTCCTGGTTAATCGGCGTTTTTGTTCGGCGGGGCGGCGGGGTGGTCATTTTCATGACACGAAAAATGTACGACAGTGATTCCCATGTATGGGATGGCGGGTCTCCTGGTGTGAGACTTGAGCCCAGACTACCGGAATAACCGCGCCTTAACATGTAAGGTCACAGCCCTACAGTATCTACTCGCAGTGCGCCCTTCGCGTCTGAATGTAGAAAAAAAAAATGCAGCATGGCGCGCGACCTACGTACGGTGGCCCACCGCCAACCAGCATGGCAGGGACAGAGACAGACAGACAGACAGACAGAGTACATATCGTATATGACATAAGATAACACACCCCCTGGACCGATTTTCAAATCTCGATTTCTCAACAACAGAAATAGTCAGCGCCGAAAACGGTGGCGTTGTTGAATCTGTCTTGTCTAGAGCTTTCCGAAAATGTGTTGTTTCATTTATGCATCCTCTTCGTTGTCGCATAATCAAGCTTTGAAAATTGGTCCAGGGGGTGTGTTATCTTGTGTCATATATGGTTTCACGACGACAGGTCGATGCATGAACGCGCCGCCTCAAGGACGGCGGACGGAGCGCATGCGTTCGCTTGCTCACCTCATCGACTCCAGCTGGGCTTCCATCAACTGGTTGCGCTCCTTGAGTGCCTGGTAGTCTTTGGCCATCTTGGCCTCCTTGTCCGTCAGGAGCCTCGATGCCTCGCGCACCGACTCCGTCGTCTTCGGATCGACCTTCAACACCAACAACAATACCAATACCAAGGGGAAGAAGCAGATTCGCCGGAGCACAGGACAGGAAACCATGACAGGAGCTTTTCGGGAGAACGGCTCAAGACAGGTCGGGAAAAACGCCTTGATAAAACAAGAAAAAGCCACCATCTCTGTGTATCTCGTTTCAGAATTTGAATTTCGATGCAACCCTTTCAATAGCGATTTACTTTCCTTTGTTGTGTGAACCAGAACTTCGTTCCCCCAACCAGCATGTTCCAACCACGGTGCGCTGCACTTGTGTTGTCCGTAAGAACGTGGTTCATAGAATCGGGATGAGATCGGCCAGGGCGTGGTGATCGGACACACAGAAGAGATCCGACAGGAGCAGCGGAGCCGAACAGAGAGTCAAGACGGTCACAGAAAATATCACTCTCGAGCATAGCCAACACCTCGGCGGCTCACCCCGGCTATTTTTCTCCCACCCCCTCGCCCTTGGCATCCCGCTGCTTTCTACAACCTGCCGCTGCCGCACCTTGATGTTCTTGGCCCTGTTGGCGTACTTGAGCGTGTTGTGGGAGTCGTCGAAGAACACGTGCGACGGGTTAACGTTAGCGATCATCACCAGGCGGCACCGGCCCTCGAGGGAGGCCTTGAGGAGGTGGGTCAGCTTGCTGTCGCGGTACTTCACGTTTCCGGGGCCCTGCAGACAGTACAAAGCACCCGACGGTATACGCCCGTACCGGTCAATGCCGACGACGCAAGAGGATGCAACCGGCGCGAAACATAAGGCAGCAATTGTGTGCCGGGGCGGTTCGGGAGCTCTATCATATCGCCAACAACAGGAGCATGTTCGGAAGGGGACTGCTCCTTCCGAAGAGCACATGGAGATGCATTCCACGCCAACATCGTGCCCGAGACACTCATCGAAGTCGAGCGCTCATGCAGAGGCATGCACGCTACGACAACGCTACTCCAATCAATACACAGAAGTCGAAAAGAACATGCTTAGAACCCACCGGAAGCAATCAGCCTCCCACGCAGGCGTAGAAGTGCTGATCCTATGCTATCCGCGCTGTTCATCAACGTAGCGTACGGACTCAGCGCACCCACATTGTGTGGTTTCTTCCACATGGTATGATGATACGGAATACCAGCCTACCTTTCCTCCGCGGCGGCGGCGGTTGCCCGCCAGGGCGTTGATGCAGTTGGCCAAGGACAGCAGTGACTTGTTGATGTTGGCGCCCTGCCGCAGCTGTTCCCCCCGGTTGTTCGTGGCGGAAGCCCGTTCCGATCTGGATGGCAAAATGGTAAAATTTTGAGGGTGTCCGTACCAAATTGCAAGGCAAATGTTAAACATCCTTTTTATTTCCTGACAAAAGGCATGAACGCCTCCAAACCTACTGTATCTAGACTCTTCTTGCTAGAACAAAGCATCAACGCTATTTATGCCTTAGCTTCGGGATGTCAGACGGCAGCAACAGATCTAGTCTGAGTAATCAATCACCTCCGATGGCAAACGGCGATATCATGTCATGCCACTCTAAACGCTCGCCTAGCGAGATCCCTAAGAGAGCAGCCGAAAACAAGATCAACATACGCTAGAAAATACAAAGGACGATCACAGCATGAAGGCCAACAACCAAAAGCTAGCATTCTTGGGCCCATCCACTCTATGCCCTACCCAGCCACGCCCTCTTGAGGGGTTCAACCAACACAACAAACTACAAGGGAACACAAGGCCCCTCGCACCGAAGGACAGCTCTTGATACAGACAGCACCACGGGGACACCCGAATGACTCACCCGGCCAGATCGATCAGGGAGAGCTTGGACTCCCGCACCGACCGGTTCCCGGACACGGCGTTCTCGAGAGTCCTCGTCACCACCACCTGCAGGACGGCGTGGGACCTCGACGACACCTGGTTCGCCCCCGTGGCCTCTGTCCTCCTGTTGGCGTTACCCTGACGCAGCAGGTCCAAGACCTCTTCGCTCGAGGTCACCTCCTGCGGCAGCACACATGCAACGGGAAAGGGATGTTTATTGGAGAAGGGGGTCGGTGTGGCATCATGTGACGAGCCAGTGGCCTAGTTCGCGGACGAATTCGGCGACCTGTTGAGACGGGGGGCTCAACGATTAGTATTGTTGTTGATGGGAAGGCCACGAATTCCAGCCGGGTTTGTTGTGAAATCAGACGATAGGCCTGTTTTTTTCCGGACTACATAGCTCGCGAGTTTCAGGGGTTAAGATGTGCTGCGTTGTCGTGTTGACAGCGCCAGAAGTAGACCTCGCCAAAGCACCTCCTGATTTGGGGGGTCAAAATAGGCCGTGTATTGGGAGGGGGCGTTCAACAGCTCTCTCTGGGTGGGGAGAGGGTGCTCCTTCTTGAGGGTGAAGACGCTTTTCTGGAGGCCAAGTGTCGCCTATCCTCGAGCAACGTCTTTCTACCGCTTGCCTTCCAAATAACCCCAATATGTGTTTTGCCAGAAACCCAAGCGTTAGCAAGACGATACCACGGGGATAGGTGTCGCTACACCCCCACAAAGAAGCAATAATCAAACATAACCCAACAGCAGAGCATCACACGGTGCTGCTGTCCGGTGGGCCGTGCCTCCAAAAGGCCAGGCAATTGCACGCGCTTAGAGGTACTGCTGCTGCTACACGTGTCCTTGTCGTTGTAAGGAGACCGACAATCACCCAAGCAAACCTCAACCTTGTGTTAAATGCCAGGCTCATGTCTTACGCCGCGGGGCCTCGCCGGACTGCTGTATCAAAGCCGAAAATCAAACAAACCAATTGTCAAACGCTTTCACCGATATTTTCTGCCCTCTGATGAAGCGCAAGATACTACCTCGGCGACACAGGAAATAAACTGAAACACACCCAACGTACCATCTCCGCGAGCCCTGCGACCACCACTACGCCCTTGGCGGGGTCCTCGTTGATCTTCAGAGGCTTCGATGAATCGCTCAGCAAGTCCATGATCTGCTCGTTGTAAACCTGAGGAGGCGAAAAATAGCAGCAAGGCGTTCAGCGGCAGTAACAGCAGCAGCAGCCATCTACCGACGAAAGGAATAATTTCCATTATCTGCTCGTTTTCAACCTGGCAGGCGATGCATTTGATGCCACGCATTCAGTGGTAGCAACAGCAGTAGCAGCTACTACTGACGACAGGCAAACGATCGCACGCGAATCCGACGTTCGCTCGCACCCGAAACACTACTAGCTACGCTGCATCTAACATCACACTCTTGTTGGATCAGTATTTCGAATATTTCCGTGACAAAGTGTCTGAAAGTGATACAGATGATTTTCAGCGCAAAGAGTTGGGCCACCACGCGCATAAATCCGAAGGCAACATCGGCAGCCGTAGTTTACAAAAACAATCGACACACACACAGAGAAACCAAAAAAAGACCACAGCAGAACGTACTATAAATCTTCTGCCCTCTTTCGCATGCACCGGTACTGCTGTGGCGTAGGTGCACCCAACACACCCACACCTACCTGCAAGTACCCAACGCGGACGCTCCACGTTTCTGCCTCGTCCTCCTCCCCGCTCCCAACCTCCGCGCGCGCGGCCAGCAGGCGGAAGAGCTCGACGAGGGACTGAGGAACAATCCCAGAAACTTCCGTTGGCTCGTCGCCGGCGCGAACCCCGACCACCCTCTCCGACCCCATCATGGTGTGCGTTTTCCCGGCCCCTTACGGTATTGACACGATGATCAAGAGGGCACACGAGGAATCCCCGGCAGGGGAAATAAAGAAGCGTTGTTGAGGGCGCGGGCAGACCTGTAGGTCCTGCAGTGTTTCGAACGAGCCGCTCATGTTCAGATGGCTAACCATTTCCCTTGTACATAAGGGGGGAACACAGACACAATAACTCTCTCGCGCTCGCTTTCTCTCTCTCTCTCTCTCGATGAATCATCTTCGGATACAGCGGGGGGCCTGGCTTAGCGACCCCTCATGTCACGACGAAACGCGAAACCGGACTCCTACTGCACCGCTTTTGACGCCAAAGCCCTGGACAAGAGAAATCGAGAGGGAAGCTGGAGACTGCAGGGAACGTTTCGCGGTCCTGGTGCCGTCCTCTTACCCGTCGCGCCGTAGGCGAAGACGGTGACGTTGATGCCCTCCAGGAGCTCGGAGATGTGCGGCTTGGCCGTGCCCTCGTACACCTCGGACTGGCCCGCGTCCGGCGGGAACACGGCATCGAAAGAGTACTCGTTGGCAGAGCCCTGTCACCACACAGCGGCACGCACACAGGAAAAAAGAAGCAGCGGCAGCAGCAAGACACACACAACAACAGCGGAATAAGGGTACAGGCGAACCTCGGTCAAGAGGACACCATTTTTATGGACACTCGGTGAAGGACACAGATTTTCCCGTGAACCAAGGGGCCCCGCATATATTTTTCATTGGGGTTGTATGGGGTGTAGACTACGTGAATTCATGCGTACTTACAGTTATTTAGAACTCGGAAACTTACCCAAATTTCTCTGGAGACCAGCAAATAAGGGTGATTTGAGTTTTAAACGCCAGAGCGGTACGTTACGTTACGGTGAAAAAAAAAACTTAGCGACCAGGGAAACCCAGCCTCCGCCCCGAAAGGGGCGGAGGCTGATATAAGACTGCGGCTGAAAACATTTTTTTGCATCCCCCCAACTTCTTCGCTTCCGTGCCGTTGGGTCACGCCGTATCATCACAGATGAAAGACACTCAACCAAGCAACGTACGCTTGTCGGGCATCACTGCTTTGTGCTCTGTCTGATGGTGCCCGCTGCTGCTGCTGGTGGTGCCTAATCTATATTTTGTTTGTGGGTGGGTGTGCTCTCTCTCGCCCACTTTGTTGAAGCGCCTGCTGTCTGTCTGTGTCGATCTCCCCTGTGGTCGCTCACGCCGTCCTTCTCTCCCTTGTCTCTTGTGTCTCCCCTCCAGCAGCAGCTACAAGCAGTTATGGATACGGCAATTGACAACCAAAAAAAGAGAGAGAAAGAGAGAGGCCGCACAAGAAAACAAACGACACCCCGCAGACAGCCCCTCCTCTGCTTATCGCATCTTCCATACCTACAACATATTGGCTCATCTGCCTCCGCTCTCGCTTTGTTTGGCACTTTTTGAGATCATCATCATCAGAAGTTGAGCGGGATCAAACTATTAAACTCACCCACCCCCCGGTTTTGCCAGATTTTGCGGAAGTCCCGAGTTTTAAATGTGGATCACACGCAGACCCAAATATGGGTTATTGCCGAATAGACCAAATGAAGCCTAAATTCCCTCCGCGGAGTTTAAATAACTCTACTGAAACAACTCGAATGTGGCCTTGTTCGTTTAACGAGCATGTGTATGCATACGTTGAAGCAAAAACCGATGGCCGAGCACGTGCGATGAACATCAAGCAGTGGAATGTTACGCTACGCCCATGGCCCACACAAGAGCTTACAATACACACACCTCTCCAGCGCGCGCAAACCTACAATATTAATATTAGCAATCCGCGGCGGTACGCTGACCTCACATCAATGGCGGTGTTGCGGTTGCGGTATAGTCTAGACGGGATACAACAAGAATATTTATTTTTCCTAAGAGTGTTGAATAACTGCTGTGTCGACCATTATTTTTACGCCAAATGTTGATGGGCACCCCTCTACACTCACCCAAACCAGTCTCAAGTTTTTCTTAACAGGGCGCAAGGCAAACAACAACCATGATTCTTGCCCGTTCGGCCACAGCAGTGTTGTACTTCGTACACTATTGCCACAGTCTCAACGTTGCTCTCTAGGGACGCTCGTTACTACACCCTAGTTAGCTCCAAGTGTGTAAGAAGTGATGGATGAAGTTAAAGTACTAATGCAGCAATACTGCTGTAAGCTGTGCCCGAGGCCCAAACGGGAAGGACCGAAATATCTGCCTTTCGTTCGGAGATATTCCGCTTTCGATCTGACGCCCGTGTTTGTGGCGACACGCAGAAGGCAAGGTTTTAGCGCTGCTCTCACACGCGGTTAGTCTGTCTGTATGTCCGCCCCTCTCTCTCCGTCAGTGTTGGTGCTTTCTGCCTCTGTTGTTGCTGTGCAATTGTAACTTGGACCTGATGCTGTTGGCTTCTACATGCATTTACTGCTGGTAAGTTATTGGATTCTGCGGCAATGAAATAAGAACCGGGTGCTTGCATTAGACTAGAGCAGTTCTTCCACAACATGACGCCAGGAAAAAAGCGCATCATACCTGTTGGCTGCGTAGGTAGGCGCCAGGGTCCGCCCCCTTTCTGATGACCAGGGTATTTCTAGTGAGCACGTCGCAGCACGACCGCTTGCCCTCGGCGAGCTCGGTAGCAGACAGAGGTCGCACCCGCACGGCTACCACGATGTTCTCGCTGCCGGAGTCTCCCCCCGCCAGATAGCTCAGCTGGTTCTCGGGGACCATGCTCAGGCTGTTGTTGGCGCTGGCGTCCGCCGTGGTGCTGTGGTCGTACGAGTCGCCCATGGCGTGAGCCCTGAAGCCGCCGATCGTGCGCCGCTTCTTGCGCATCGAGGCTAGGCTGGTGTTCCCTCTCCCTGAGCTCGCCATAGTTTCACCGGGACAACTGAGTGTTCAGCCAAGTTCAGCGGGTAATGCAAGCTGTCTGTCTCGTTGCCGCTGCTGTCTCTCGGCGATGCAGTGCCGGACCTTTGTGCGTCGGACAGAATGTACACCAGGGTCTCTACACTACTCCAACCTTTCCTCTCCCCCCCCCTGCTACCTACTCCTTTTCTCCTGCTGTCGGGAGGCAAGACCGAAAGCCTACAAGTACCTGATCGTAATCCTTGAATAATCCGCCAACGGCCAAAACATGCGCGGTCGGGGATTGGAAACCCCATCATCCCCGACCTCCCCTGGTCTCGTCGCACGAGACGACTCACAGCTGTACAACAAGCAACTCGAGAGTGCAAAGCGAGACGATGTAACTTAGATGGGACAAGCGAAGGATGAAGACTTTGGTGGAGCGGATCGCTGGCCAAGAAGGGATATTACTTATCTTGTGTGTGTGCAGGTAAGACCATGTGAACTGCTGTTGTGTACACAGCGGTGCTCCGCCGCTAGTAGACGAAGTACGTTGTACCGATTGATCGAGAGTATCAATCGGTGTTCGCAGAGGCAACAAATCAACCGCCTTGCAACAGAGCACCGACGCCTGCTCGGGCCCAGTCACCCACTCTCTGGATCCAACCCTCTGCCCCTGCTTGTTTGCTGGCACGCGCGTCATTCACCGTGCAGCGATTTCCTGCCCACCACTCTGTTGTCCAGCTTCCTCGACTCCCACGATGCACTATGGAAAGCTGCTGTGGACAACCTGTCTCACGCCGGGATTGCGGCGTCATCTTGGGCTGTGGTGATCTCGCTGAGGTGTGTAGAGTACACCATCACCCGGGTTCATTTGTTTGTCACAAAGTTATGACGGCACGCAACCCCCTGTGGTCTCTTTTCCCATGGGGACCAGCTGTCATTCCTCAACAACACTGCTATGTTATAGTTGCGATCAATAACTGCGCCACTTGAAAGACTCTGAAGTGTGTGTCCTCTCCACGTGACACCATTGAAGCCTGCTTGAGGTACTCTACCGACCTGAGTAACGCGCTGAAGTTTAAGTGGGGGGTGGTATCTTCGGGGAAACCCAAACAAAGTTGGAGGTAGACTCGTGTTTGCTCGACATGGGAAATAGAGTGCTTCACTGGAACGACCCTCGTCGTGTCGATCCAAAATCTCGCCTTCGTTTCAATGCTACCTATGCCTATGTAGGCCACTCTGGCGAAGTCTCGAGCGAGCTCGTCAACTCCTTCGAGCTGAGTAGCCGCGTGCAAGTTTGGTCCTGAGAGCTCCGAAACAGGCTTGAAGCAGCAGCGAAACCAGGACAAACTAAATGCCTGCGCGTGTAGACCATAGCATGCACTTAGCCATTTGTGCGGGGAGCATCAGCGGTGATAAAGGTGTGCACCAGATGGCGTCACAAGGAAAAGAAAGCTTGGGGGCTCACGTGGGGTACCATCGATTTTCGCGGAGCCCCGATGAATGCTCTTGTTATCGTTTTGTGGGAGCTGCAAACCGGGTGACCATGTACACAGCGAAGTAAAGCTAATGCTGGTGGTGCTATCGCTAACTTACTGAAGACAGCCGTCCTGCAACCCACAAGGCCTGGTTGTAATGTGTCGACAGGACTGTGTGATCTGGAGGCCGACAACAATTTTGGGCTCGCGTCGTTAACAGCCGTACAGCTGACAAATCACAGATGCTGCTGCTGCTCAGGGCTTGTTGCATGTTGACAACCTTCACCAGGTAGTAAACACGATTGGTGACGCTGCGGACCCCGCCCCCATGCAATGATATGTGGATCTATTGTCTGGGGAATACAGCAGTTCACAGCCACCTTGCCATTCCCCCCGTCTCCTCCTCCGTGCAACCCTCTCCTCGCCCGCCCATCCTCTCGCCTGCCCACGGTATGCCTTGGTGTGTTGGCAGCCCGCCATCCTCAGGAGCAGCCAATTTTCCGGAGCTTGCTCTGCCGGGAAGCCCGTTGCACCGATGCTTCTCGTGCGCCCGTCTTCTCGCCACCGGCGGGCGCCGCCGCAACCATGCAAGCAACGCATCGCACAGACCGCCTCCATCGCCGCCACCGCTCCCGCCACCACGCCCAGACACGATGGACAGCAGCCCGAAAGATCTCACCAGTAGAAGCAGATATTTCGACGTCGAAAGCGCCGAGCCGTCGTCGCCGCCGCCGACGATATCTGACCAACCGGCACTACCGATGGCAGCAAGAGGGGAAAGAGGGGCAGGGGGGGGGTGCACGGCGAGGATACCGTCAGCAGCAGTGGCGTTGGAAGCTTTGTTTGCGGCTTGCGTCGGTAGCGCGCTAGACTTGGATCATTTCTTGGCCGCGGGCTCCGTGCGGTTGTCGAGGGCTACGGCTTTGGCGGGGCGCCCATGGGGTCATTGTGTGGCGGCGCTGATCGTGGCGGTGAGAAGCAAGGCTGAATATCGAACCAGAGTGTTGTTACTCGTATCTTCATGTTGCGTGGGTGAGGATTATCGACGCCTGTTTGTGTCATACCACCGTTTTTATCCCACCCCTTTCATTCTCAGCATGTTGTCCAATACGTATCTTGGCCGGGAAATTGGGTCTCTTGTTTGCTTCTGCGATCCGGCGATAGCGACAGGCGCAGGAGGATCTCCGACCCGTCATACGGTGTGTAACCCGATCACGGCCGTCGAGCAAGCCACTTTCTACGTGCCATGTTCGCGATGTTTGCCCTCTCTCCCGCTCCCCAGCCCCCCAGGCCCTCCTCGTTTTCCTCGTTGTTATGCTGATGTTTGCTGGCCTTGAGTATTCCCTCGCCCGGCTTTTTCGCCCCGTCGGCTAATGTTTTTCTGTCGTTCTTCCTCTCTCTTGTTTTACCATACTTGACCCAATTAAGGCTTTCGCGGTGGCGGCCTTGACCCGCAACGCCCGAGCCGCAGTCTGTGTTTTCTCGGCCGGGGCTACGCACCAGCTCAGGGACTCCACGCGCCGCGGTCTGTGGCTCTACCCGCCCCGGGGGGCGAAAACGCCTCCGGTGAGCTACCCGATCTATCTGCTGGCGCAGGCGCTGCTGCCGCTCGTGATGGCGATGTGCCTGCGGTCGGGCCACGGTTCCAGATGTGGGTACTCCTGTGTGCAACGTGAGAGTACGGGTTCGGGGCACGTGTGTGCTTGCTGGTTTTCAGGTGTTCACTGTACAGTCTGGCGTTCGTTTTTGAGTGGATGTGGGGGATGTCTTAATACTTGCGGAGCGTGAGGGTAGTTTCTTGCTTCCCCCACCGCCCAAAATGGTGCGCTATTGTGCCGCTTTGAATACGTGGCGGACGGGTATCACGGGAGTACGGTCATCTTGCCAAAGAAGCACTCCGCAACCCCGGGGGCGTGCGGGTGATTGGTTGCTGGCCGAGTGTGTCTCGTCCGATACACGTAATTGTAGCACAACGCTCGCCGTGCGTTGTTGGTGTACCCCCCTTGGAGCCGGGTGGGAGAGCTCGAATTGCCAGCGTCTACAGCCTACACCCTCACGTGCAATCAACGCAACCTTGCGGTTTATCCGAGCTCCGTTTCACCACTTCTTGGGGCGTCCCGTACTAATAATAAAAGCCCTCTCCAATGCTTGCATCTGCCGCCAGGGAACACGCGGCATCGACGAGGGCTGCCATGTACTCGTCGTAGACGCCGCGGCGATGTTGCCTGTGTTCGCGCTAGGAGGGCCGAGAACGAGGATGGAGACGTGGGCACCAGAGCTTCTTTTTCACTCTAGGAGCGCTGTTT
This sequence comes from Ectocarpus sp. CCAP 1310/34, assembly GCA_902602495.3. Lineage (NCBI taxonomy): Eukaryota > Phaeophyceae > Ectocarpales > Ectocarpaceae > Ectocarpus > Ectocarpus sp. CCAP 1310/34. The sequence continues at coordinate 100,001 of CACKRE030004257.1, forward strand.
GGTTATGGCGGTGGTGTTTGGATGGTGACCCCTCTTATATCTCCGGCCTGTCACTCACGTGGTTGGAGATTGCTTTTTGGGTGCCGAACACCTAGCAGTAGGGTAAGGGTACGGCGCCGCCACGGAAGGCATGTATGTGTGTGTGTGTGTGTTCTTGAAATGACGTGGCATTGGCCGCGCTAGCCGGCTGACGAATGAACGTCGTGAGTCTTGTGGCGAACGCGCTTTCAAGCCATCATGATCCCCCGACGGGAGGGGGGGGCGGGGGATGGTTCGGCGGCAAGGTCCTGTCTCCGGATTCAAAGTGAATGCGTTCGCCTCGCGGAGAACGTAGATTCAGATATCGTGCTGCATTACATAGCGTGTGGCCGAAACTGGCGGAGAGAACACGCGAAAACAGACAGATGTCGCGCGAAAGAGGGCAACAAACTGGAAAAGAGAACAGGGGAGGGAGCTCTGGGACTCCAAAAAAGACATCAACGACGTCAGGAGTTTTCGATCTACTCAGGTACCCATCCTTGTTGGGGCACATCTCACAAGTTGCAATTGAACAAATGATCAGACCCACACGGCATGTTTATTTACCCTTTCGACCCGCGATTGGCTCGGGTAACTACTGTTACCAAAGCACAGCCAGCCACGTTCGACTACTACCTAGACTACTTCCCCAAGTTGTCTTCGCGAGCGCGATAAATGGTGAGCCGTGCGTCCTTTTTCCGCGCCGCGAAAGAAAGTTTTCTACACTACAGCAGTACTACAGCAGCAGTCTCATCAATAATTGTATCAGTGATGCTTGTGCCAGCATCCGGTTTTTACTCCGTGGACAACACGGGCCCTGCCATCGGGAGCACATGTATCTGCGTGGCGCGAGGTGCGCAAAAAGAAGAACACATGCTGAGGGGACCCGCAGATAGGGGATGTGGTCCCGGCCGCGGTACATTGTCGGGCGCGTGCCCCCAACAGTGGAAGGGGCCACACACAGCAGACATCTGCGTGCTTGTGTTGTGTTGCCACGCCCGACGGCATTGCTACCGTCTGCGCTTGTTTTCGGCCATGCCTGTCCGATGCGTCAGCACGGCGTTGAAGTTATGCGCCAGGAGCTCTAAGGTGCTCTTCCAGGTCTGTACGTCGCTAGCTGCTTACAACGCCCCCTCCTGGACGATACGATGTTAGAGTCAGTCAAGTCCGTCGACCACTCGAGTCAGGCAGCCAGCCCGTCAAATCTGTCTCGCGTTGTTGACTAGTGTTTCAAACTACTGTTGGCAAGGCCGGTACGGTGTAAGGCCTTGTGAACATGTTGGCGGTGCACTTCTTGTATTCGTATTTGATTATTTTCATTTTTGGCAAAACCACCGCATCCCGTGGATGACACAAGATATCATACCCCCCTTTGGACTGATCTTTAAAGCTCGATTCTCCACAGCAGAAAGAGCGGCAGCGCCGAAAACGGTGGCGTTGAAGCCTTCTCGTCGAGAGCTTTCCCGCAACGTATCGTTTATTTATGTATCCCCTTTGTGGTGGAGTACTCGAGCTTTGAGAATCGGTCTAGGGGGTGTGGTATCTTGCGTCACTTACAGTACTATTTTTGGGGGAATTTGCATGTGTTTGTTTTTCGCCCCCCGTCTTGCTGCACCCCCCTGGGGTGCGGTGCAGGGCGGGGGATGCCTGATCGGCGGGAACCCGGCACGGAACCCTCCGGCGTTGTAGGCGGGTGTGGGAAGCGTTCCCCGTTCTCCTTTTATTTTATTTTGATCGGTCTCCTCGACGCTCTTTCTCGTTTGGTGCGGTAGCTGGTCTTTCTTTCTATCATTTTGTTTCTCTTCCGAGTGGTTTTTGTACCCTATTTTTTTCTGTTTCTTCGTGGGGTCGTGTATGCCGGGTTTTGAGACCACGGGCTCCCAATCTTTCTTTTTTAGAGCTAATGTGAGAAACAACAACAACAACAACAAATACTTGTCGTGCCGCTTCACAGTGTACATATCGTGACGGAAGCTACGTACAGCAGTACTGCAGTGTGCATGCCATCGTCCCAGTCTACGAGGGTGATTACGCATAATATCTGTGAGGCTACCACCCATAGCTGAACGATACACTGTGAGAAGCCCTCGAAGGCGCCTTTGGTCTGGGTTTCTTCCCTCCTCACAGCAAATTTGTGACAGCCTGGCGGAGCGTACCGCAATGGTTTCACACCCTGTACAACTTTGCCAGGCAACTACCGTCTAGTTACTCGTAAACACCTAGTTGCGCACGCTGTTAGAAGAGTAGTTGTCCACAGGCAACTAGGTGCGCACGATTCTGGAAGAGTAGTTGTCTACAGGCAACTAGGTGCTCACGATTCTGGAAAAGTAGTTGTCTGCAGGCAGCTAGGTGCGCACGATTCTCGAAGAGTACTTGTCTGCAGGCAACTAGGTGCTCACAATTCTGGAAAAGTAGTTTGTCTGCAGGCAACTAGGTGCGCACGCTCCTGGAATAGTATTCGTCTTCAGGCTGAACTTTCTTATTCCACCATCCAGTCGACTTCCTATCACCTCTCCTCCCATAGCCTTTCGGCGTATACATTACATTCATGCCATGCACAGCAGTTCTTGTTCCTGGAGTCTCGCCTATTATTGTCCGCTCATGCTCATCATCTGAAGAATGGCCGTGCCCATCAAGCTTGAGCGGTGCGCAAACGAGCTGTTTCAACCAGCAGGGTTCATTCGCAGTAAGTACGCTGGTCTCGCGAAATGGCGCCATTTGCTACCGTATGTTCAACTAGATTTGCCACGGGCATGACGTGGTCCACCTAGTGCCGTCTTGAGCAGCACTGGCTCGTTGGTCTACCCGTGGCATGCAAAGGAGTCCATCATTCAAACCAATCAATCAATCTATGTTCAACTTTTCTAATAACTAACTACGTTAGTTGTTTGCCAGACAACTACCGGCCAGCTGGTTGTGAACACCTATTTATTTGCGCACGCTCCTGGAAGAGTAGTTGTATACAGGCAACTAGGTGCGTACGATTCTGGAAGAGTAGTTGTCTGCAGGGTGTGCACGCTCCTGGAAGAGTAGTTGTCTGCAGGCAACTAGGTATGCACGGTCCTGGAAAAGTAGTTGTATACAGGCAACGAGGTGCGCACGCTCCTGGAATAGTACAATAGTTGTCTGCCAAACAACTACCATATCAAGTAGTTGTACAGGATGTGAATGGTTTGCACCCGTGGTAAGTAGCAAATCATCTTGTCTTACCAATAAATAGTGTGCCGAGCCTCGCCTTTACGTGGAGGGTTGCGTTGGATGCCCTACGCAGCAGTCCGTGTGCGTTGCCCCACGGGGATTGGATATTGTTAGCGCCATCAACAGACGCCGGCGCTGAAATGACAAATAAGTGTCGACTGAAACGGTAAGTAGCGAAGCGAAGCGCACCGTCTTATTTGTACTGGCCTACAGGTGAAACCACTCTCGCAACCCCAACGTTTAGGCCGAGGGGTACTCGTCGTCGGGTGTACTTCCCACCAGGTACACCACCTCCCAAACCCTGACAGCTTGTTGAGAAGGGAAGGGGGGTCTTCACAAAAATCACAAGAAGCTGCGTTGACACGGGCATGACGGACGGCCACTATGAAACTTCCATATGCACGTGCGTTGCTGTGCGCTTTTTGCTTCCAGGGAAAGCGCTCGCTTCGAGAGCATGGACGATTGTCACCAGCGTCGTCGCTGCTGTCGCAAGCGCCAGCGACGATGCAGGGCCGGACCTTCAGCGGCAGCGCATCTGGGCCGGGAGAGGCAGCAGCTGCGGTGGACATGGCCAAGCAGGGGGGGGATTTCCCCTGGCGTGGCGCCCCAAATCTGATCCCCGAGCCGGCAGGCAGCGGTTCGTTCCTCGACGGCATCATGGAGTCGATTTTCGAGGACTTTTGCTTGAAGGGCGTGGACTTTACGGCTGGTGCGGAGGCGGCATTCGTGACGACGGCTGCGGCGTTATTTAAGATGCGCACGTTACAAGTGCGAGCACCCAAGCCATCGGTAGAAACAGCAGCAGCAGGGGTAGACGGGGCGTCAAAGGGCGATGCTGAGGAGGACCCAGCATCAGACGCAGGTGATTGCAGCAAACACACGAAACCGGAAGCTGTAAATGGTTGTGCGTGTCTGTTTTTCGCAAGTCGGGGTTCACTGATCCCACGCGCACCAGCGTAGTAGTAGTACACTGAAGTGTGGTGGATTTAGCTGTAGTATTTGCTGCCGTGGTCGTAGTCTTCTAGAGGTGTGGATAGGTACACACTTTCCCGCCGGAGAACTGCCTGACGTTTGACGCCCCTCCGCCACTCACGCTCGTTGAGCCCCTCCCTCTCTCTCGCCTCAATGACGAAGTGCCCCATACATGCCCTCTGCGCTCCCCAAAACAACGTACCTCCGTGGTTCACCGAATGGCCAGCGGAAAAGGACGAGGCGGAGGCGGAGAAGTCGGCAGAGACAAGCGAGGAAGAGGCTGAACGAGTTCTGGCCGCCGTCGACAAAGGGCTCATCGCGCTCTCCAGCGACAAGGGGGGGGTGCCGTACTACCGCTTGCATCGGGTCGTCGCCAAAGCCATCAGGAGGAAGAAGTTCATCTTGGTGAGCGAGAATGCCGCAGCAGTAGCAGTAGGAACAGCAGCAGGGATGATTTCCTTAGCACTGGAAGCACATTTTGTTTTATTGGCAGCAGCGAGACAGTGTCACGGGCGTCCCTTCTCTATTCTCTTGGATGCAGCACCTCGTGGGCTGGTTTTTCGAGCTTGATTACCCCGCAAATCAAGGTGGCGTTAGAGTGCTCAACAATATGTATTGTACTTATAGTAGCATCGATTACTGATTCCAGTTGAGGATTGGTTTCAGCTTCGGAAAAATAAAAACTATAAGGAATCTTGACCGGAGAATAAGTCACCGGAGAAAATTGACCACGGCTGATTTCTCTCTGCTCGCGAAAGCTACGAGCATGAGATCGCGGCGGTGCCTTCGCGAGATCTACCCCTCGAGGGCCCTGTCGAAGGAATTTCAATCGAAGCGACACCGGCGCCAACCCCAAGCGTTTTGTCTCGCTCAAAATCCCTTAAACTTGTTTTTGGTGTGGACACCTGTTTGCTCTGCTTCTCCGCGGCTGAATTCTTTGAGCTGAACAACGCCACACAACCGCCACGACGACGACTTCCGCGGCATGCCTGCCCACACCCCAGCCCTCGCCAGCACGGCGAGCGTTTCAGCTCGCGTCGCACGCAGCGCAGCGAAAGAGTACAATACCCCCCCAAATCAGAGGCGCTGAGGCGCCTCTTGGGCAAACCCTTGCTTTTTTTCGCCACGGTGTACTCCACAACCGAGCAAGGTACAACCCCATGCGTGCCGCGGCTCGATGCGCTAGGAAGAAATAGACGTGCTGCGCAAGTCTCGGCCATGACGGTGGCGAGGGGAGCGAACAGGGCAGCGAACATCGTTTCGGCTGATTTGCGGGTCGAGTTGCCCCGCACTGCCCAGCACACGATTTTTTTGCCGCATCGATAACTCCGCATCCTGCTCACGAAAGTCCACGAAACTCGGACAGCCAACGCAAACACTGTCCACACATATGTGTGCCAACTTACAATGCCATCAGACCTGCACGCCGCCCCTGACGGCACGTCGTCATCCCTACGCTGACCTCTCACGGCACAAAACAATCACCCCGCAAGAATTCGCAATTTCTCAACACATACTCAGCCCCTCGACAAAAAGCTTACATCTATGTGGAGCTAGAACTACACTGCGTTCGATGCTCACCCCTTGGTACACCCCGTAGCTCGGATCACGACTTTCAAACAAGGTTTGTGCTAAGGGGAGACGCAAAATGCAACGCATGGACGACGGGGGAACATACTTTCCCGTCACATGCCCCCTCCGGCCCCTTGCTGCTGATCCATCTGCTGCAACCTTTCATAGCTCCATCGCAAAAAGGTGCACCGGGCCTTTCGGCATCATTACGCTGCCAATTTACAAAGTAAGCATCTCCCGACAATGAGCATCGAAAGGGCTGCGTGCGCATCTCTTAAAGCAGAGCGTTGATGCATGTAAGCGACGAAACCATATGCGCCTAACAACACCTGATGACCAAGCTTGAGTTTTGATTTTGGTTACTTTCGCTCTTCCGCTTCCCTTTTTTCCGCCGCGTTTCACCGCAGAGGCATTTCTAACCCTTCTGCTCACCGCTTTCGCAATACGCTGCAACTACGGTTGCACCCCCATTCCGCTGCCAGCCGGTAAAGTAAGCAGGTCCCGAAAACGAGCATCGAAAGGTTGACCTGTGCATACCCGCATCTTTGGCTATCGACGACTGTGGCGGTAAAAAACCTGTGCTTCAAATGTACCTGCCAACAGCCCTCTTTTTGCCTCCCCTCCGCAACTTTTTTTCAGTTCAACCGTCCGAGGGGCAAGTCATACCCATGGCGTCACCCTCCCTCAAGCAATCATCTTGTGATACAGCAGTGGTTCCTGTATCTCATTCGTACGTAGAGAGTCGGCCGTGCTTTTTACACCTCTAGCGTACCTGTGTGTGTCACACTCCTTTTGTTGCGTGTCGGCGTGTAGTATGCAGTCTCCAATTGACTGAATTTTGTTCTCAAGTCATCGTATGCATAGCACACCAAAGCTTATTTTGGTCTCTCTGCTGTCGTCGATGAACCCCTTCAAATATATTTTCAAAATGTAAATCCATGGCATTCTTCTCGATATGATGACCGCTTGCCCTTGTGCTGATGCATGCACGCATGCACTCGGCTGCCGGTGTACTACAGCAGTTCTACTGTACTCACTACTTCTGGACATCACTTAACATACATGTACGTATCATACATGTAGTCTTCTACCACTTTGTATGTATGATCTTGTATGTACAGCAGCAGTACGTACCTGAACATCTACCAGCACCTTCAGCAGTTACAGCTCCAACGCGGACATGCTGTTGAAATATGCATAGAAGAAGATAGATTCATCCGGTGTATGCACACTACTGCTGCTACTGTATGCAGGATGCACGTCTTTGCACAGCACACACGTCCGTCCAAGGAACATGTTACTACTCTATGTTAGATGCATCCGCAGCCACGTACTACTACAGCTACGGCACTTACAACTACAGGCATTACAACTACAAGACCACTTTTGTCCATGGAACTTACTGTGCGTCTCTCGCCAGCCTCGATAGGGAAAACGAGGCGACCACTTCCACAGCAGCAGCAATGTGTATAGTGTTGAAGTGTAGGCTTATTTTTATATACACTACTGCTACAGCAGAGCTGCACAGCGGATAGTAGATAGGCAGGCGTGTGAAGAAGAAGCACAGCCGGTCATCGCTCGCTGAAAAGCGCACCTTATTGCAGGGCTGTCCTCGTTAACGGTTGTTCATGTCAGAATAATTTGCCGAAACCACGGTACATGACATACAGTAATTATGAGCGGCAACTGGCCACCACGGTAAATTCCCTCCGGCAACTCGTCACCACGGTAATTTTATTGCTCGGCAACCAGCCACCACTGTAGTAATGCACAGGAATGTGCATGTTTCTACGGTAGCTGGTCACCACGGTAATTTTCTTGTACGGTAACCAGTCCCCACAGTAGTAGTAGTGCACATCCATCTGCCGTGTGACATGATGATGTACAACACTCATATTTAATTAGTAGGACGAGAAAGAGGACTCCGCGACGACAGACAGAAAAGGAGACACCCTCGCTTCCATTTTCCCGTTAGGATTTTTATTTTTCGTCGTTTCGTCACATCGTCACGCACGAAATCCAATCCGTTCAAAGGATCAAAGGAAAACGGACCACGGATTGGAGGCAGCCCTGCAAGCGCAGGGCAATTGATATTTTTTTAGCAGAGGGTGCCAGGACTGAGAACATCGAACGTCGCGAAGCCCTCCACGACGTGCATACATCACTTTTCGGTTCAAAGTTTTTGTTCATGGAATACGTTTGTCTTGCTCAGAAACAACTTGCCTCTCGTCGCTCTCCCATCTCTTCTGTGTCCCCGTGTTGAAACGCGATTTTTTTTTTATCCTTCGTTTTTTGGTTCTTCGCTTTCTTTTCGCGGGCGGTTCAGGGCGTACAGCGCGGGGACGACCTATCGGGGAGGTTCACGGTGACCATGTCGCCGTCTTTGGAGTTCGTGCTGCAGGAGAATAACGCCTTCGCTCAGATCAGGAACGTTCTTGCTGGGAACGCCACCGTCACGTTTCAGGTGCTGAATCGGTGGCTTTGCACGTGACGGGACCCCCACCCCCCGTAAGAGATTTATCTGCCGGGACCCAAAGTCGGCCGGCAGGTGCCGTCGTTGCCTACAGTCGAGATTTTTTGTCAGCACTCTTAGAGAACGGGTGGAAGAATCTGCGCCGAGACTCGCACCTGCCGTTCATCACGCTTGTGGAAACCGCCTGGAATGGGTTGGTGTTCCGCACCACACAAGACCCTACTTGCTCGTACTTGTATGCGTGCAGTGTGCTCTCGACGCGCTGTCCCTTTTCTCCCACTTCCGTTGTCCTCCCCTAGGTGGACGTGGACCTGGCGTGCGACGAAACGTTCTACGTGAAGGATAAGGGAACTGGAGAGGTGCGTAATCTTGTCTTCATATCTGTTTTGTTTTGTTTTTCGCTTCTACCAAGGTTGAAGGGATCGAACCAATTGTAGACCAAACCAATTTTGTGTCAAGACTGACATGGAAGAGAGAGGTTGTTGGCCAGTTTGGTTCTCGTGTTGTTTTTTTTGTGGTGCAAGGGATGAAATGAAATCCTCTTCGAACCCCCCCCCCTCGCCGTCTGATATTTCAACAGATCATTCAGGGAAAGAAGGAAAGCTCCGGCCGCATACACCGCATCCGGTTAGAGAGCTGCCTTCTGATGGAGCACGCCATCGAGCAACCGCATATTTGGAAGGTGAGGACGTGATTCTGGCGGAGAGCTTCTCCGCCGCACATATTGCAAGCACCGCCGCAACACAACCAATCGGACAACACGGTAGAGGTTGACAGCAGCAGTGACCGTGGCCGTGCCAAACGCTACGGTGCTCGCGGCATTGCCTCTGCTACTGCTACTGCTGCTGCTGCTGCGGCGTTGTTGTTTGTTTTGAAGCAAGCTCTTGTCGGGACCAACCGCTGTCCCGTTGACGTGCATGTGATCTCTCTCCGTCCCCCCCTGTACCCACGTTGGCTTTCGACGGTTGTTGCCTTCTTGGATTTTATTTTGTCCTTGTGCCTTTGTCCTGGCGGCATCACAGGTGATCGACCTCGATGATTGGCTCAAGGGCAACGCCTTCTGCTGAGGAAGATGTTTCCATGACAATGAGCCTGCCTTGGCGTCCAACCGCCACCGAGGTCGCCCAGTTCTATCAAGACACTCGGGGGGCGGGGTGGTGGGTTGGGCTAGGTTACACTCGAAAGGAGGGGCGGCGTTTCATGCGTCAAGGCTGATGTTCTCCTGGTCATGACGGACGATTTAAATTCCGACGAATTTGTTATTGCTTCGTTCTGGCGGTGCGCCTCCTACGGTGTGTGAAAATCCTACTGTTACCCTTGTATCGCGGAGCGAGGTTGGGGAGGGGGGGCCTGCCACTCTCTCGTTTTTTTCTTCTTCGCAACTTGGGCTCGGGTTGTGTAAAAGCTGGCTTGCTACTTTTTGCGTCAAATGGTCCCACGTGGTTACTCCGGTTTGGATTACAAATGAAATAGTCAAGAGGGTCCAACAACCAGTGTTGAGCTTGTTGAAGGAGGTAGGTCAGCACAAAGCTTGGGGAGGGTTTGGAAGACGGGTTAGACTGAGTTGGTCAGGTCCACCCCACCTTCCAACTGGATAGTCGCGGAGGATCGCCCCGAAAATCCTAGGGAGTGCATGCTACACGCTTCGACCCTGCCGTGAGGCGTCAAGAGAGCAGCGAAACGTCGTGGGTGTGACGGGATTGAAGAGCCCCACCTCTCCTAAATGTCTAAGCACGCCATGTCACTATCAAGTCGTGCCTCTCTTCACAGCCGCTGGAGCATGAATGCGTGCGCAAACACGGGTTGGGAGCGACCGCTTGGTGGATAGTTTCATGAGTGTGTGATGACAGACGGTGTCGTCTGTACCCCACGCACGACCGGTGGGACCCCGTTTACCACTACTTTTGGGGTTACAGGCTTCGCTTCGATCAATTTGTCCAACTCCTTGGGTCTGTCACATGCTGGTGCCGTGACCAGGAACTGAAGTGCCCCGATCAAGAGTTGCTCTCTGTGCGTATGTTACGCGTGTTCTTACGCTGCTCACTGCTGTTTCATCGCCTCAACTGACGAAGAACATTCGTGTACTTTGAAGTTAGGCTCAGCGCGGTGGTCTTTTGTACAGCAGTAGTTGTACCACACAAAAAACTCTGAATAAGCCAAGTCTCCAGTTGGTTTCAATCCACTTACTGAAAAGACTTCACAACATCCCTTTCGACTGAGGTTATATCTCGAACGGGTAGTCTTTCTGTGAGGTTATGTTTACTTTCTAGATAACATTGGTACAAGAGGGAAATATCCCGTGTATGACACAGGATAACACATCCCCTGGACCAATTTTCAACGCTCGATTACTCCACGGCGAAGAAGATGCATAAATAAAACGATACATTTTTGGAAAGCTATCGGCGAGACGGTTCCAACGCCGCCGTTTTCGGCGCTGTGACTCTTTCTGTCATTGAGACATCGAGATCCGAAAATCGGTCCAGGGGGTGTGTTATCTTGTGTCATTTACAGTAGCCATTATGCTCATGTCATATTTTTGGGACCTCCCTCCCTCCTCCGGCGGGCAAAGACAGCAGCCAGAGTCGCGCGGACGTATGCACGCGGTGCTGCTATGTGTGACGTTGATTATGTGCTCTCCTTTTGTGTTCTCAAGCGCCTCACCGGTGGAACGCTTCAAGATGCTGATCCCATTCCCGTACGTGTATCCACCAGCAGGCAGAGCTACTGACCAGAGTTATACCGCATGCCCCCCAAGCGCTGGGGGGGGAGGTGGGAGGCGCGGCGCCCCCTGTGAAGGATCTTTCTGCCCCGTGCCCGGCAGAGTGACACACACATTCCTTCCAGGAGGAGGCATCGCTCGGCAGGTTGATCGGCGGCAGCAAAGAAGGCATCGGAAGGTAAAGCAGACGAAGATGAAACCGGTTGGCCGCGGCGAGAGCTCCGGCGAGAGGGTGAAGCGGAAAGAGCCGGGCATCGAGGAACTTGGGGTGAGAGGGAGAGGGAGAATCAGCTTGAGCGGTTGCTCGGTGTAGTAGTAGGCACGCGGCAGTCAACTGGGGACCCGGAACTCGGGCGGCATCCCACTCTGTTGTTAGGTCCCTATCGAGAGAAACATTTGTATTGTCCCTTGTTGAATTGTACCACCAGTGGAATGCAGCATCCCTTGGTGTAGCGGGGAACAAAGTTGATGTGTCTGTTCGGAGGTGTATGCCGTACGGTGAACACAGGATCCTGTAATCGTACAGTCTAGGCCACGGCCGGTGGCCAAAATCTAACTTGGTTGAAGAAAACAATGATGATCATGGTAACCAATCAAGAGTCCCGCGTTCGCAGTGCTGCCACAACTGCCGAGGGGGAGGGAGAAAGGCTAGACGAGAGGCAAAGAGAGGCGGAGCAAATTCTGAGTGACTGCGACACAACCAAAAATCCGAAGTCCTTGTGGTAGCTGGTGACGGCCGTTACAAATCTTCGATGCCTAGACCGCACATGAGATCTACTGCTGTAGACTTGTATGGTGCGGAATGCCACGCAAGCCCAGCGAAACCGGTCGCTGCTCAAACCCCCTGTCTACGATTCTGCGCCTCGAGTACAGCGCCTATCGTGAACTCCAAAGCCGCAACGTCCCTCGCCTTTTCGATAGCAAGATCGCGGCGCGTTGCTCGGTAAGAAAAAACGGTTTTGATTCCAAGACTTTGCCCAAACAACATGCTTGAACCCACAATCGCCCTTCGCACCGCTCCTGCGTACGATGATCTCTCTGTTGAAGTACAGCGCATTACTGCTGTAGGATGTGTGTAGTAGCATAGATGCAGCTGTATGATTGCTGTACGCATAGGCCTGTCCTCCATCGGCCGCGGCCGAAAGAGCCGGTTCCTGAAAATTTCGGCCGGAAAACGGCCGCAAAAAAAAACGGCCGATTTTGCAAACAAAGTGGCCGATTTTGCAAACAAAGCAGCCGATTTTGGCCAGGGGATAGCCGAATGTCAGTCGGCTACGGCCGATTCCTAGTCGGCTACGGCCGATTCCAAATCGGCCACGGCCAATAACAGACTTGCGGTAAAAATGGGAACGTATCCAAAAATGAGAATTGGCGTTTTTCTTCAGAACCATCGGGTGTATTGTTGTTGTTGTTGTTGTTGTTGTTGTTGACTTCACATTAAACCGTATGCCAGTTGCTAAATGCCAAAATCTAGCAAAGACTCTCAGCCCGTGGTCACGAAAGTGCTAGAGCCATCTGAGGATCTAAAGAACACGCACACGTAGCAAGAAAAAGGTATCCAAGAGCCCGAAGAGGTACTACTACACCTA
>CACKRE030004266.1:33109-44450 GCA_902602495.3 Ectocarpus sp. CCAP 1310/34
CCCCCCCCCAACGATTGGCCATCGGTTCTCCGTCCTCTCGAGGACGCGTGGTCAATGGTCTAACTCCTAAGGCATGCAAAACATCAGAGTACGCCCCCCCCCGCCCCCCACTCCCGGTCTGCTCACCTCCTCCTTGTCCGTGAGCTCGTCCCTAACCCGCTGCAGCTCGTCCTCCAGCGCGTGAACCTGCTCCTTGTCGACCGCCGCGCCTTGCCCCGAGATGCGCCGCTGCTTCTCGGCGATGCTCTCGGCGGACACCTGCCGGATCTCGGCCTCCCGCTGCTTCCTCCCTAGCTCCGACTTGACCCTGAACTTGCGGTACTCCTCGCGGATGCTCGCCACTTGCTTGCGGGCGTCTTCAAGCTGTGGCGGATCCAGCGACGCCAGAGAGAGAGAGAGAGAGAGAGAGAGAGAGAGAGAGGGAGAAACAGGGCGCGAGCGAGACAGAGCACGTGTGTGTTTGTGTGTGTGCTTTTTTTTCTTACTAGCATCCACCGCCCTCACCGGCTGACCAATGGAAATAAGGCAGTCTCAGTGCGGTGGAAAACACGAAATGCTTCTGAAGCCATGATCTGGGACCCCGTGAGGGGGCGACATGGGGGAGGCTGTACTACGGATGTGTGTGTGTATGTTTCTTACACTAGCATCGACCGCGCTAGCCGGCTGACCAACGAAAACACGCCTGTCTTATTGTAGCGGGGTATAAAATCAAGAACGCTAATTCTAAATCAAAGGGTAAGGGTGGTACCGACGGGGGGGACGCAGGAGTTGAGCGACTGGACAACGGCAGTGTGCTGCTTCTCAAGCGCAAGGAGAAGACTCAGAGCAAGTGTGTGTGTTGTGTTCTTCTTTGAACTAGCATCGACCGCGCTAGCCCGCTGACCAAATAAAACACGTTAGTCCTCATTTGCGGGTAAAAAAATGCAAACAGGCTTTCTATTCAAAGGGGGCTCTACGAGTTTGGTTGTATGCAATCAGCCAGAGCACAAGTCGGGTAGGGAGAGAGGGCAAACAACGTCCTCGCGATGTCGTCGCCCTGGCATCGAAAAAATAAATAACACCATATAAGGACACAGGCTTCCCTCGTTGGGGGGAGGCCCAGGTCGCAGTAGTCTTTACCCAGTACGAAGGGCTGGCAGTTCTCTTCGTTGAGATTTAGAGAGGAGAGGGTCTCAGAAGAGAGAGACAAAAGAGAGAGAGAGTGCCGCCGAAGGGGCGAGGGAGACCAAGCCCGAGAGTCTCGGATTCCCAAGCTCCACAGGTGGCGCCAAGATGGACGCATCCATAGTCGGGTCTCTTGCTGGTCAACCATCATTAAGATTCTCCGTTCGGATCGTATCTTGGTCCTACTTTTGTGTGTGCAACAACAATGGTGGTTACAGCACTTCTACACCTGTCATCCACACATATCATATGCACAGGCAATCAAGATAGCGTACGGCCCTATTTTCTCTCTTCTGTCTCGCTCGTCCCTCTTGGGTCCGTGAGGTCCTGTACTGCTAGGCACTGAGCACCAGACGCGCGCCATCATGAACACCGTCCTCCCATACATGCCCCCCCCCCCCTTTGTTCTCACTCACCACCGTCGCCGACTCTTCCGGTGACAGCGACACCGGAGGAATTTCGAGCGGCTCCCCCACGTTCACGCTGTTGGCAAACTCGGAGACGGCAGCCTCGTCCGCGAAGCCTGCCCCAACACAAGATCAGATAAATGCTCGAGTTCGAATAAAACAAACGGGTGTGAGTGGCACATCCGCTATGAACATGCAGGATGACAGATCGTCGTTTCCTCATTGACATGCAAAACACGTCTACACGTCGCCGCCAACCAAACCGTTCCAAAACGGTCATGATCTAACCGCGCCCCAATTCACCCAGCTGTACGCATGCATGTAGAGAATCGGCCAGTAGCCTTCGCGCGAGGATATTAGGCTTGGCTATATAAGTAGGGGTTAGGGTTAGGCATAGGGATAGAGATACCAAACCCCCCTCTCGACCTCTCTATTATCACAAGTAACGCTCCAACGTCATCCCGAAGGCGGTCCGAAGAAACTGCGTGATGGGGCCTCCCAAAGAGAGGAGTGTACGGACTCACCCTTCCAGCCCTGAGTCTCGTACTCGTCGTCGTACTCCACCAGCAGCCACCACATGCCTCCCTCGCGAACCCGCCGGAGTAGCTGCAGCGGCGTGGCTCCACCGTGTTCGTCGTCTCTGTTCTTATTTCGTTGTTTGTCATGGTTGCCAAGCCCCACGACGGCAGGTTTGGTTCAGATTTATCGTGCTCCCGATACAAAACGTCAACCAAAACCAGGGTTCTACTCGTAGACTATACCGCACGAGGCCGAGAGATGGCACCCCTCCTGGACCGATTCCAAAGCTTGATAGCTTCAAAACTAAGATTGTGCCAACACAAAAAATTGTGGTTTTGGGAACATCTCGTCGAGGGAAATCCGCTTGTGTGTCGGGCCCTTCCCGCACCACCCACTTGTTGGTGGAGCAATTGGGCGTCGAAAGTCGCTCGAGGGGGGGTGCCATCTCTTCGCCACTTACGGTACGGCTTTTGCACAAGATAATTCAAGAGGTAGGTACCTGCATACGTACTTCCGTGCTTCCGACCGGGTGTTATCGTCTTCGTCTCGCAGTAGCTACTCACTCTTATACGAATGAGCAGTGCTGTATATTGCGTAGGTTTTCATAAAAAATAAACATAAAACACACAAGAGACTACCCGTTCGAGACAAACATAACCACGGTCGAAAGGAATGTGTTGGAATATTCACAGCAGTGCGTGGAGGGAAACCGGCCGGAAACTGGGCGTGTTTTGAGTTTGTTTCAGCCTATGCACTGAATTGTATCAGTGATGCCAGCTGGTGCTAAGAACAAATACTTGATTTCGTTCTCGGCGTGGTTCGCTGGGCTCTTCGAGTCCAAACACGTCAGCTGCGTGGCCTGTTCGGGCAATATGGTCACAGCAGCTGGCAGTCAGCCCTTTTCGAGGGATCTCCTTCGTCTTGCGCCGCCTCTTTGATGGCGCTCTGTCCTCTCATGGCTCTACCCACGTCGGGGGAATCCTTTTACACAGTTAATCATGAAGATTGTTTCGACATCTGAGCGGCAACGTTTGAGTTTCAACGCTTGTGCCCACGCCGCCAGTGCTGCTGCTGCTGGTGTGCCACATGTTTCGCCCTTGGGAATAAATGGCCGACGATTGCCAGTTGTACGGGTCAAGCCGGGGACCCAGCGGTTGCATGCGTCGACACCCCAGCAGTCAGTAGGTCGCGGCGCTGATTGTGCCCAAAACGTCTCCACGAAACCTCTACGCTAAGCAATACCTGGTACTTGTACACATCATGTTTTCTCTCAGAAGCAAAGGGTAGAACTGAGGTACAGCAGTTACCCTGCCGGTCCTGTTACTAGTGGATATGTCGCTCATCGTTTTATGTTGCTTACTTGTGCGCTCCCGCCGTCGATCTCTCCCACCAATAGTGGGGAACACAGCCGGCTTGGCACCTGTACGAGCTATTGTAGCTTCTGTTTGGAACAGGTACCACCACTGCTGTACCTACACACATCGGATGCTGTCACATCAAATGTTGGATACTGCTCATCTACAAGTTCTGCATCACACTGCTCACATCCGGCCTCGCTTGGCCGACACACGCCCCAAGCTAGCAGTTATGAGTACCGACTAACACACGAGGACCGCACGAACGAACCTTCGGCGTGCGTTCTCCGCGGCACCCAGCGCTTCTCGCAACGCTGCGAGCTGACCGTCCTTCTCCGTGATCTGCCTCTGGTTCTCCTCGATGCTTCGCCGGGCGAGCGACAGCAACCTCTTGAACTTGGCCAATGTTTCCTGGACGGGGCACCGACGCGCGTAGTGTGAGTGATCGAGCGACGGCAGAGACACTACCAAAGGGCTCCGCCATCATCCCCCTGTCAGAGGGGAGCTGCACCTGAGTGTGTGCGGTAGGTGGTCTATCTCCTCTTGTCGGAGGAACACCGAGGCGGAGGCCCCGGGGAGGGAAGATGAGAAAGCATGTGTTGTTCTGCCAAGTTCTTGCGCACAAACCTGAACGTTTTCCTGCTCTACGGCGCCATCCCCTCCACCCCCCGGCCCCCTCGACAACCCAGCCATGGTGGCCTTGCCGTTCGTGCTCGGTTCCACCACAGACATGGCGCGTGCGGCCAGCGTTATGCTGCCCAGCTTCCGTGTGCTGGTGTGGTGCGGTGGGTAGGTTGCACCCCCCCCTCATCTCTGCAAACTGCTATGTGCGGGCCCCCACTCATCATATCTCTTCTGGGGCAACACACCAGCGCGTGCTTGAGGGTAGCCACTAAAGTCACTAAAGTGCTAAGTCTCCCAGCGACTCGGTCCGGTGCGTGCTCCCGCAGTCTCGGGGGGTGTAGTAACATCAGCTCGGGGTGGGGGGAAAGGAGGACCAGCATATCACCAAAAATACCATGGCAGAAGAAGCGATCGTTGATACGGAGGAGCTGAGGGAGCAGGACCGGTTCTTGCCGATCGCCAACATCTCCCGCATCATGAAGAAGTCGCTCCCCGACAACGCCAAAATCGCCAAGGATGCCAAGGAGACTGTGCAGGTACGCCTCCTCATTGTGTGTGCCACGGGCGATCCCATCCCGTCCCGGCTTTCGTCCCGCGGATTCTTGGGCGGGGTGCGGAAAGTCATGACACTTCATTCAGTGTACAGCAGACGTTGAACGTTTGTACTTGACGAATGACTGCTTCTGTCAGCAGCTCTCGCAATAGCAGAGGCCACCCCCACGCGATCAGAATTCCCCCCCCGGGCCCGGGAATCTCGGATCAGTATCCATCCACAGGCGGGCCGAGAGGACTTCCCTTGACGGCCGGAATGCGCATGAGGTTGCTTCGTTTATTTTGCTTTCAAGCGTCTATCTCTCCGTTGGCTTGGAGTATGCATGCTATAGCGAGCGGTTTGCAGGCCTCAAAAGTTTTGAGTTTTTCTGCCTGGCGGAGGAAAGCACAGTCGAGACTGCCGCTGCTGCCTCTGTTGTGGCGCTTTCCGTTTCATATTCCCTCTCTGCTGCGGGAATCTAACCGTTGTTGTTGTCCGGTTGCTGGGGTTCCCGTTTCCTTCGTTTGACGACTGCGAATCGCTGGCATCGCACCTCCACTCAGACACCAGATCGATTTCCGTTGCGCCTCGCCAAGCCTCGCTCGATGTTTGCTTACCGACCCGTCCTTGCAAATTCGTTTCTACCTCGGAGTCATGGAGGAGTAGGCAGCAATACTTGCTGTTTTCACTTTATTTTCCGCGAAGGTCGTCCGGCTCGTCGACATTTCGCCGACTAGCGCAGACTCCACAGCGGCACAATTAACTCAACTAAATGAAGCCTTAGAGGTTCTACAAAGCCCCGTCCAGCGGATGATTCCCCAAGCACATGCCCCCACACTCGATCTCCCGCGGGACACGTGGCAATACGGCATCGCGACGCCGCCCTCTGCACACGCTTACAGCAGTAGTGCCGCTGCTGTACAGTAGTCCAATAATGCTTCATTCAGTGGTCTCCTCAGCAATATTGGCTAAGCAAACATATGGGATAAAGTACTCAATCCGTGCTTTGGGGTCAGAGCTAAGTTAGGGATAGGGTCTGCGTGCCCCCGCCCTTTTGTTTTTCTAGATACTCTTAAAATCCTGCGTAGGTGGCCCGCTTCATCGCCGGCAACCTGCCACGATAGGTTGCAAAGCGAGGTGGGGACGGAACGAGCACATCCACCAATATGACCCCTGCCTCCCTCATCCACCTTTCGTGTTCTCACGTTGGTGGCGCCTACTACATACACGCAAGGAGTGCGTGTCGGAGTTCATCTGCTTCATCACCTCCGAGGCTAGCGACAAGTGCAAGCAGGAGAAGCGCAAGACCATCAACGGCGAGGACCTGCTATGGGCCATGAGCACGCTTGGCTTCGACAAGTACGTCGACCCGCTCAAGATCTACCTCTCCAAATGTAAGACTGCTGCTGTATACATGTTCTTATTTTCTATTCTCTTGATGTATGACACCGCGAATCCATCTCGATCTACGGATAAGAGATAGGAGTCCAGGATAAATTGGCAAACAATATAGCGTTTCAGCAGTGTAGCGGAGCGCTACCAGTGTTTCTACTATTTCCCGAACGGCGCACAGCGATTGTTCCCTGTGGACTACAGGCTCTACAAGTAAAACTATTCTTATTGATTCGTTGACGTTCGCTAGTCCGTTCAAGTCAGTACCACGTGCAGGCGTTTTTTTTGGCTTGGGTAATGTCGCACCGCAGCTTGAAGCTGGAAGCCAGCTGTGTTTTGTTCATGTTTCCTGCTCTTGGTTGTCATCTTGCATCACCCCTTCGTGTCACTGCTGCTGTGCTCTGATGAACCAACTCCGGGGGGGTCACTTGCACGTCTCCACGTATGCATACATACTTCTGGACAGTTTTTCTCAACCTTAGGAGTGTTGCGGAAGGTTTATCATCGCCACACCCGAAGGCAGGGGCAACACGACTGGAGAGCAGTGGCATATCTGTGTGCCATACTGGCGGCAGTAGATTAGAAAACGCCCCTAGTTTGCGAGGTCTTCAATTTGGAAGCATCTCCCCGTGAGGTGTTATCGCGTGTGTCGGGTGTCTCTTTTTGCGCGCTCTTTGTTGTGTGTGGTGGACGGGGAGCTATTGTCTAACTTTACACTTCGGTCTATAGGGTGGGTTGCAGTGACTCGCACTTGTTTGCGGCGGCATCTGTCCATCTGGAACGCCACAAACCGCGTTCACCGGCGGCAGTAATAACAGCAATTGGTTTGCGCCCGAGATGAAAGAAACAAACCTTTTTGACGAAACAAAGGCTCAGGTTTTGGCAGTAAATCAAAATCAACTACGAAAGGAAACACACCTCAGCCGTGGATCCTACACTAATCTTTCCTTCGTAGTATATGATAATGACATATGCTCGACGGTAGCGACGAATTGAAATCGAGCCTCGACCCCAAAATTGTGGAGTTTCTTAAAACAAACGGCGGGCGCAAACTGCTTGCTGTACAACAGCAGTCAGTCGTCACATTTTACCTTTTTATGTGAGCTCTTTACCCCGCGCCCTCCATATATATGTCATCGTGTGTGCGATGCACCGTGCGTTTCGCCAGACCGCGAGTCCGTGAAGTTGGAGAAGCCGGACCGGAAAGGCAAGAGGGACGACGCGAGTGAAGCCATGGCAACCGGCGGGGGTTACTACGGGGCGCAAGGCGGGGCGGGCGGCGCGGCAGGAGGCGGGGGCGCGGGGGCCGCGGGAGCGGCAGGGTTCTAGTGGGAAACCAACCTGCTGGCCGCGTTTTTCAGTATTTTTTTGGGTAGCGAGAGCGGAGATGTTGTCATTTTGAGGCAGAGAGAGAATGGGGCGTTGTGTCCAGTCGATCGATATCGCCTGCTTGGAAAGGGGTTTGCGATGCAGAGGGAGTGATCTGATGTTTCCCGAGGTGTTATTTGGTCGGAAGAAAAGTGTAGATATGCTGACTTCTGGTTTGGTTGAAACAAGCGCGTTGCAGCCGCTGCTGCTTGCAGTGTGTGATTCCAGCAAGCTGTTGAGATCCCCAGCGGTAGCGGGGGGACAAGGCGTCCTCGCCGTAGCGTGTGGAACAAAGACGTCCTCGCCGTAGCGTGTTGTTTCATTCTATGATATAATATTCCTAGCGATACGAGTGCTAGCACTCTGTGCAAGATTTCGAGGTTTGAGCAAAGCCATGTTCGGTTTGAACGTGTTTGCCACCATTAGTTGACATGGCTGGCTGGTCTGCCATAGATACTGCTCCCGCGCCGTACGCAGGTGAAGAGTGTATACGTGCCACGGTGAAGATTGCATATGTGCCACAGAAAGAGAAAGCCGTTGCGACAGTAGACGTTGCAAGGTTAAGGGCCGAGGGCGGAACGCTCTGGTTCGTGGCGATTGGTCGCGCTCGAGATAGGTGTAGCTATGGTCTGCTTTTGCGGCTTTGTCTCGCCGGAGAAACGATATCGGGGCAAGAGGAACAAAAATATGGCAGTTTGGGGCGACCAGCCAAGAAGATGTGTACACAGAAATTAATCAAAAGTTCAGAGGTGTCCACTTTTGGAGTGTGATAGCGTTTGGCGACGTGTTGTACGTTCGTTAGCCGTGACGTGGACAACAAGGCGGCGGAGTCCTTTTCCCTTTTTTGAACGTTGGCCGTCCTGACTGCTCTTCACATAGCCGTGTGTGGCCTCCCACCATGTGCCTCTTGCATGCGGTTGGTTGTGGGTGAAGTGGAAATTTAAATTTCGCCGGTCGGGCTCGTGTAACTTTGAGTTCGAAGTCTGGAGCTTGCTGTATAACTTGCTGCGGGTGATTCGCGATGATGATGGCTGTATAACTAGCTGCGGGTGATCCGCGATGATGGTCCAAGGCGTAGGTGAAACCGTAGAGTGCTATAGCTGTGCGGGTTAGCTGTGTCTGGCAGACTTTGTATCGCCCCGTCCTGTGAAAAGAGGGAATCGTCCTCGACAGACGTTGGGGAGATTGTACCTTAATGCAGGTCGTCTCCACAGCAGTCCGGTGAGACAGAAGGACAACACCGGCGGCCATTTGAGCGTTGTCCGTACTCTTCTCGTTTTGGGTGGCCGAAGCTTACTGCCGCCGTCTGTTTCGCAGTCAGTCTTGGCAGCCCATGCGTACACCAACGAGAACCGTTGTCAGCTGTTGACGTACTTTCGGTGTCACGTGTCGATGCTTGACATTCCCATGCCAGGAGGAGGATTGGTTTTCGAGGCTCACGAGACCACACTTAACATTTCGTTGTCAATTTTCACAACATGCTCGCGACGGTCGGGGTCGCGTGTATTGTGTGTTTTGGCGCCTTTTCGCTCGCTATTCTTTCTGTCACATCAGTGGCAAAAGAAAGGACCCGAATAAGAAGGGAGGAAATACTGCGACGAAAGTTCCCGAGGCAGCATACATGTACGTTATTACATCATAGGCGATGATGACACGATATAATAGGCCCACTTGGTGAGCAGCACGAGGACGTAGATTACATGGTGACGATTATTACGGGCGGGTTCGAAATTCCCCGGTGTTGTGAGGTCGCAACGGCTTTGGTGGGAAAAATCACGTAAATATAAGGAAACCGACGCACCACACGTGTGCGGTTGGCATAAAAATGCGCATGTTCCTCTTCGCCCGCGCGCATGTCTTCATGTGTGCCTGCCGCACAACCCCCCCCCCGCACACACACAGGCGCGGAGATTTTTTTTAGTCCAGGTGTGGGTTTTATCTAGCAGCGGCATTGAGCGAGAGGAAAAGCACGTGACGAGGGCAGCAAGCCAGCTCGACGGGACCAGGGTTATGGCGGAGCACGCAGGGGGAGGAGATGATGACGTCGAGGAGCTCAGGGAGCAGGACCGCTTTCTGCCAATCGCGAACATCAGTCGCCTCGTGAAGAAACGTCTGCCGCACAACGCCAAGGTGGCCAAAGACGCGAAAGAAACCACGCAGGTAAGCGCACACACTTTCTTGAGGGACCTCGAACAAAACTGCCGCACGCTCGCGAGAGCCCCTGTTGCGGGAGTCCTGCGCACCTCGAACTGCCAGACGGCAGTAGATACCGCTGTGTTGTTGGCGCATTTTGTGGCGTATGATGTGCATCGAGATTTCCCTCATCCATGGTGGATCGTGAAGCCAGTTTTTTTTCTCTCGTGAAACTTGGGACGAGTCGTGACGTGCTCCGCCTCCTGAGAACGCTGTGGCCAAACTTTGTGTGCTACAATTGCGCCCCAAGGCAGTCAGCGTGTCTGCCAGAGCCCACATATTTTCCTGCAGATCAACAGCAGCGCCGTACGTCCTCGTCACACGGCAGCAGTCATGTCAAATCCACGCAAGTCAGAATGTTCTCAACTGCTTCATGCGGTCCCGCGCTATTAAAAAGAGGGCGGGTAATCCGCCGTGCATACACAACCTTTTTGTGTCGAAAAAGATCGATGCGGAGCTCGCGAGACAGCGAGAAGAGAGGGCCAACACTACACCGCTTCGTAGGGCAGCGAATTTTGGCCCCACTGATACCCGCGTACGAATCGAACGGTACTGTGTAGCGAGCCAGAAGCCATGACTTATTTGACGATACATCCATCCACATTCGGAACGAATTCATGCAGCGTTTGTGGGCTGGTGAATAATGTCGCCCACCTATACACCCCGCGTTAATCCCGACCCGAAAGCGCAAGCAAGCATCTACATACATCATACATACGCATACGGGCAAGAAGGAGATCCAGGTCTGTCTCCAGCACGCACAATTGCTCCTCTCTCTTGGTTTCCGCGGAAGTACACCCCCTGCTGCCAGTATGTATAGGTCAGTACAAGCAACGGTGTTTGCTTCCGGAATGATTTCCTTCCGTTCTCTCGCGAGGAACTTTCTTACAGCAACATAAAAAATGTGGCTGCTTCGTGCAAGAAAAGTACCATGAAAGTTGCCGCGTCTTGGATCGACTTTTCCCCATTCTCTCTACTCTGCCCCCTCTCCCTGCTGCTGGAGGTATAACCATCAGCAGCCGAATCAGTCTCGGAGAGAGAGGGGGGCAACATATGAACATACATGTCATGGGGGGGAGAGATTCGTTACACTGCAGGACACGTGCGTGCCGCGAAGAACTTCATGTAGTACCTAGTGCCATGCTGTGAACTGTCTGTCCGTCGCTCGAGTTTATACCGGATTGACCGCTCGTTCACAGCAGCGGCAAAGTTAGCCTGCAAAGCTACAAATATATATCTTCACAACAAAAATCCAAGATTCCCAAAAGATTCAACGAAGTCGATCGACGAATGGTTTTGAGGCTGACGCTGTGCGCTGGGTCATTTTTTTTTGTGTGCGCTGATCATTGTGGGAGTTTGAAGGCCACCTTGGGGCTAACATCCAAGATCGCCTCGTACATTAGGCATGCGCATATGCATTATGAACCGGAAGACGAGAGCAAGATATTAACTCTGTTTTCTTTACCAGAATTGAGTCTCGCGAGAATGTTCTGTAAAAGTAAAAAATTCTAATATAATGACATCACACGCCACTCACTCTCGCGCGACCTAAGTCGGCCAAACGAACATGAGACGCCAAACATGAGAAGCTTGCTTTCACGTCTCTTCGTCGACGCCAATCAATATAGTAGATGAACTCTACCGTAAGAGACGATCCCTGATGTGGGTGGACTGCACCCTCCACCATGACCTTTCGTGAGATGCAGGTGAGAAAGTGCCGAGATATGTAGTCAAGCGTATGCTCGACAACCGGGGGCAATGAGGTGAGAGTGACTCCAAGGGGGGGG
>CACKRE030004266.1:62199-73598 GCA_902602495.3 Ectocarpus sp. CCAP 1310/34
GGGGGGGGGGGGGTATCGTAAGTTGGTGCCTGTAATTATTTGGGTTGATCCCCCCTGCAGGAGACCGACTTTCAAACTTCATTGCTTCTTAGGGGTGTCGATTCCGAAAGCTTGGTTTTGGAGAGATCTCGTCGGGGTTGGTTCTCGAATGTACAGTACCGGTCGGCTTTTTGCAACCTCTAGGTTATGGAGAGCACCTGAGATTTGAAAGGTGGTCTGGCCTTGTAGGGGGTATGGGAGGACCCGCATGCTTGCGGGGTATCAAGCGCCGATCAACGAGTACGCTAAATTCACGGCCTTGACAGGTTTAGTGGGGGAGAGGCTACCGGGGCCATTGGAGGCAACCTCGAGAGCAGCAGTTACACCAAACGCCAGCGCAGCATCTCGGATGCTACCGGTATGCCCAGCTACTGCTGTGACCTGTTGGTACCCTCCGCAACTTTACAACGTGGATCATGATGGACCTGCAGAGTTGTTCACGTCGAGTTGAACAAGCACTAACCCAAGGGTTGTTGACTCTACCGTTTCCTGGAGTACCTACACAACGACAGCCCCCCACATCAGTACCCG
Organism: Ectocarpus sp. CCAP 1310/34; assembly: GCA_902602495.3. Classification (NCBI taxonomy): domain Eukaryota; class Phaeophyceae; order Ectocarpales; family Ectocarpaceae; genus Ectocarpus; species Ectocarpus sp. CCAP 1310/34. The sequence continues at coordinate 62,770 of CACKRE030004266.1, forward strand.
TTTGTAGACAGGGCAAAGTACCGCAATGCTACCGTTGTTTCGTTCTGCTCATCAGGCTCATTCTACGTTAACTCCTCTCAGGTCCTATAGACTGATACTGCTGTTGCATGCATACACCCACGAGTCTGTGTCGGACTGCATTCATTCGTGGCTTTCACGCGGTTTCGTACAAAGGACGCGCAGTCGGAGACTACCGCCCAGACAACATACGCGCCAAGCTCTATCATGCTAACAGCAAACGGTCGATCGTACCACTAGTGAACGAGACGCTGTGTACAGTGTACGTATCTTGGCATCGCGAGAGACCACGAAGGTAATGTAGGTATCTGGACCGGCTTTTCGCCAGAGAGCTGTGGACAGCGATCCACGATCCGCAATAGCTGAACGTTTGCCGCTGTTTCTTGAGATGGTCTGCGACAAATCACTCCAAGCCCACAGGTGAGGCCGTACTGCTCACCTTTCCAGCATCCGCCTCATCGTCTGACGGCTCCCCAAAATCCATCCTGCTGGCAGTCTAGCGTGTGCTAGCGTATGGTGGTATCGCTCAGAGCAGCGCACCGCATCAAAATGCGGCCTAATTACGCTCTGGATATCGCGGAGCCCCCACATGCAGCGCATCCCGCCACACCACACTTCATGCACAGCAGCTACACAAAGCAGCAGGTCGATTAAAACACTGAAAGAAATCAACACAGCTGATCGGATAAGAAAAAGACGCGCCAGGGTCATGGATGAAGATGATGTAAACAACAACAACAACAACAACAACGACAGCAGTGGGGAGGTATCCGACGACTTCGACATGACGCAGGAAACCACGCAGCCAAGCCAGACGCAATCTCAGACCCACGAGCAGAGCCAGCAGTCGCAACAAGAAGAAGGGGGTTGCGGAGATGAAGGCGATGGTAAGGCCAAAGCGGGGGCTAAAGGAGGAGGAGAGGGGGGGGGCAAGCAACAGAAAGAGGTGCGGGTGTGAGTACAAATGGTTGATTGATTGGTCCGCGTTTTTTTCAAATTTCCTTGATCGCGCTCGGTGCTGTTTCGGGGTGGCCTTTGTCACCAGAGACTTCCAAATCTAAAATCGAAATCGAATTCGAGTTCGAGTTGGGTTTCGATTTCGATTTTAGATTTCGGGTTGGCTCTACTCGGACACCGATGGTGATGCATCGAAATCGAAAGTGGAAAACACCGTGGGTGACACGACAAATGCCTGAAAAGTGTCGGTTGCAATGATTCACACCATGACCATGAGAGTGACAGGGCATCCCACACAGCGAGCGACAGCAGTGCCGGATGTCGGCGATGATCAGGCGGGTTTGGGGGTCTTGTTCTCGCATCGATACGTTGCGAACTCATCGAGCAATGTGTGGTTGGATACTGCGTGCTGATGTAGGAAAGCCGAAACAGCTGCCGTTGCAAAGAAATAATTTCACGGCGATGACTCTGTCTCTCTCTACTTAGAGCACATTTCGCTCAAAGAATGTACGACGTGCTCTGCTGTATGCCAGCTCTCTGCCAAGCTATTGCTTGCATCGCCAAGCAGTCTGTAAGTGGCTTGACGAGCATCGATATGAAGGCATGTACGACTCTCAGAGAGTCTGGCAAGCAGCTGGCAAGCAACTTCTTGTTCCTGTTCACGCTTTATATTTTCGATTTCGAGTCTGTTCGTGCTCGTTTTTGATTTTGCCATGTCGGAGAATATTCGGAACAATTACCCCCAGATCGAAAATCTGGCGGCGGAACACTGGAGCCCTGTCCAATCAGTGACATTTTCGATTTTCGATTTTCGATTTTCGATTTTCGATTTTCGATTTTCGATTTTCGATTTTCGATTTTCGACGAAATAGCGGTCTGACAAAGGCCACCCTGAAATGTCGAGTACAGTAGTGAAAACTGCTGCTGCATTGGCGAGGCACGAGCCATCTATAAGCTATTAATAAATGATCATTTCCCGGGCGACGACCATGAATGACAGTGGCACGTTGTCGTTCCCCCGAGCCAGTTAGTGCCTGGTTGCAATCACTCCCGTTTTGTCGCAAACACCCCACGGACATGTGCATGAGAACGAAACAGCGTGCTTTGTACCTACAGCAGTAGCCTCGTCTTGCTTGGAATAGTAGTGGTACTGACTCGTTGACCCCTTTAATACTGACCCCCCGCCCCATCTCTCTCTCTCTCTCTTTCTCTCTCTCTCTGTGTGTGTCTCTCCCCCCCCCCTCTCTGTCTGGCTTTCTCTCCCTGAAGAAATTGGATGAGGTGCCGCTGATAGTCCCTCCGGCGGTGTGCAAGGACAACAAGGCATCGCTGTTGGTGCACCTCAGAGACGAAGCGCTCAACTTCGCAGGTGAGACAGACAGAGACACACACACACGCAGGCGGACACGGACTGCACGTAAACACCACAACTCTTGCAGGAGACCGCGCAAGGCTGGCGTACCATCCAGAACAACAGCGATTTCGAGCCCTTCTCTCCTCCTTTCTCCTTGTTTTTGTGACAGGTGACACCGGCGCGATCGGGCGAATCTCGGTAGGGGGCAAGAAGAAGGGCAGAGGGCTTACGTTCGACCTCAAAGGTATGCTAGCGGCCTACGTTGCAAACCAGTTAGCAGCAGCATCCACGGAGGTGCGAGGTTCTACGGGCCCTGGTTTTCACGTCTTTTTTACCAGAATCGCGCTGTGCGGTCTGTTGAAATGTTAGGACAGGGTAGGACCCCGTCCCTCCCTCCCGCCACCCCCTGACTCTTGTTATCCTCCCTTCACAGGGCAGCAGTTTAGCGGGCAGATAATTCCTTCTGCCACGGTAATGGTGGTCGGGATTGGGAAAACGGAGGCCAAGGTGGAGGGCCTGTTCAGCGAGGTCTGCCGCCTGGACTACAAGGGGAACGTGTTCGACGCCATGGGCGGGGAGGTGCTCAAAGGTGCGCTTGAAGGCGTGGCACAGCAGTGATGAACGGTGTCAACGGTCGCGGTGCGTGTAGGACGCGGTTCGTACGCACACCGTGGAGCGGAGGATGTGCAACCCTCTCCCCCGTCACGTCCCCTAGACTTGGAGCTACGCCTATAAGTAGCGTCCTCTCGACGAGAATACTGCTCTTAACCCCCCCCCACCCCACATCCTCTTACGTACTTGTGCACGGCACCTTCCCGTACCCAGGAGAGATGGATGACTCATACAAGTTCGAAGAAGAGGATGTAAACGCAAGAGGGGCTGCCGGGGGGGATGGAGATGGGGGGGAGGGGGACGGGGGGGAAGAAGGGAAAAACCCAAAATTGAACCGAAAAAAGTCTTTCGGCAAAGGGAGAGGTGGCTCGTCTTCCGGGGCTTCGTCGGGAAAGAGAGGCGGAGGGGCCAAGGGTTCGGCTAGCAAGAAGGCAAAAAAATAGCAACGAGGCGAAACGTAGGAACGAGAGCGACGCTGTTTATCTTTTCATTTAACGTGTTGGGCCCCGTTGTCCTTTATTTATGCTTTTTAGACCCTCGTATGTGTTATATGCAGTTTTTATTTTTTGTGCTGGTTTTTATGGGAAATTGTGTTTCCTGCATCGGCAGAACCGTTGGCACGGAAATTGTTTTTTTGCTCTGAGAGGGGGGTGTCCATGCTTTTACTTATCGCTGTGCTGTGGGTTGCATTTGTGCGGAATATTAATGGTGAACGTTACGGTGTGTTAGAGCAACGATTGTCTGTGGGCAAGGTAGTGCCTGTCTAGCGGCTCTTCGTTCGCCGGAGGGCATGGGGGCGGGACTACTGGTTGCACCGCAGCGCTCTACCTGGGTGAGCAAGGGGAGCTAGAGTCGAGGCGGGAACACAGGACGGGGGTGGCTTTGGTTAGCAGCACACCAAATGTGAACCCAACATCTGATCGCGTCCTTCCCTCCTCTTGTGTAGGCTAGGGCCATGGCGTCATCTTGTGCCGACAATCGCGGCACGAACCCCCACGGCCGTTTGTTTTTCGACGCAAAAGTGTCACACAAGTAGGACAGTTTTTTTTTCAACTGTCTACTCACCGTCGTGGTGGCTGTTTCTTGTTCAGCTGCTGGCGTCGAGGGGATCGCCGCAATCGGTGCTGGCCGTCGCGGAGCGAAGGCCACCGTGCAGGAAGCGGGAACGGCGTAGCGAATGAACGCGGGCACTTATGAACGACGCTGTTCAGGAACACTTTCTGTAGGACTTTTTGACATTGGCAAAATTTCTCTTTTCGTCAACACACGTCGAGATCGGCAGCAACGTGGACTACGCCGCCATTTGCGATGCGTACATTGGCTCAGACGCCACAACGGCGGAAGCATTCCCGCAGCATAATCTCCCCACCAATCAAGGGTGCGAGCGTCGCTACAACTGCTGTACAAAGCACTTGAGGCAAACATCACCAAGGTTTGGCACGCTTCGGAACAATCAGGGTCTCGCAACGTTTCTTGAAATATTTTTTGAAGGGGGGCGAACAAGGGAGTTACCTGTCGAGAACGGAAAAGACAAAACGTCTCTTTTTCTGCTGTCAATCAGCAAGGGGAACAAATCAACATTTTTGGCCAGAGACTCACACACCGCAGTATGTTCCCATCCCCAAATCCCCGTCCCCTCTGACCCGAGAAAGAAAAACGACGAACATCGATCGATCCGACATGGACTCTTACCCGCGACTCTCGTTGGGTTGGTTCGCTAACCACCCCCCCCTGGGAATGCACTCAGAACAGGCAAACTACAATAAAACGTCAGAGAGCGCTACTCGTTCTCCAATCCCCGCCTCCCACCGAAGACGCCGAAGATGACGAAGACGATGCGGACGAAGAACTCATCGAATCAACCCAGCCGTCATACAGCGAGGTCCACGCCATAGACTCGGCGTGCGCCGCCGCCGCCCCGGCCGCCGCGGTCAACCTATCCGCGTCCTCGCGGAGCATGAGAACCACGGGGACCAGGACGTCGAGCCAAGGGCGGGGCATGTCGAGGGCCGCCCAGCCCTCGGGGGGGTCGCTGCCGTACACGCACAGCTGTCCGAAGCTGCCGCCGCACCTCCCGTCGTCGGCAACGATAACTCCGAGGGCTCCGGCGCGCTGCGCGGCTAGCACCTGTTATGGCGCGTGCCGTTGGTGTGGTGTATTTGTGCTGTCTTCTTTGTTCTGTTGTGGGCGGCTTGGCTAGGATGTCTTTACCACACGACTGGCCATTTGGAACTTTGTAGTTTTCTGCATCATGTGTGTATGAGAAGAGTAGAGTAGAATCGTACGGGCAGTCATCTGTTAACAGCGTTGAGGTGCAAGGCGGATGGTCCATTCAAGCTGATGAAAAATATTCCGTTCTTCTGAAGGGTGGGTGTGTTCTTACCTTGTGTACAATCGGAATGTCCCCCCGCTCCACGACGACAATGCGGTTACGAACGAAGCGCCCGTTCTCCAGTTCGCTCCGCGCGTCAGCAGGCTGCGCCACGACTACCTCGGATTTTACCTTGAAGGATCGGGGGCTGGGGAAAACGCGAGGTGGAGGTAGTGGGAGAGTTTAATACACATGGTGTTTGTCCATACTGTCTAGGAGGGGCGTAGGGGAGTGGCACAGGGTGCGTGGTGGGTTTGGGTGCGGTATTCATCGTCCGTGCGCCCCGCCTATGCAATAGCGAGGTACACAGCATGATGTGTTCATGGTAGTTCATGACCACGTGAATAACGCTAGATTGTGGTATGCATACAAACTCATCAACACTTGCTTTCAAGCTGGTGATGCTTTTTGGTGTGAGGAATCTCCTACTACGTGCCTAAAGTGGCAGGTCCACACGTCGATGTCTTCAAACGCGGAGCTGTTGCCGGCCACGCGGATCTTGCTCGCTCGGTCGTCGAGAATCACGGTGGGTCCGTGCACCTCCCTCTCGAAGGGATCGAATCCTGCTCCGGGGGGCGGCTCGGTCTCCCCGGCATAGGTCACCGACACTGTACAGCCAGACAGAGTATGAAAAAATGAGGGGGTGGATGGATCGGTGTTGCCGAGGGGTTAGTGTTGGGCACAAGGCCCTACGTTTCGTTTCTTTGGCATAACATGAGCGAGGGTTATTTTTCACATATAGACCATATTCCTTCGGCTCCCAATCTTTGCTCTCACACCAAGAGGGAAGATTCATAAGCTGAAAGAAAGTCTTGCCCCAAGGCCATTGGCAAGCGATTCCTTACCCTACTACCCACCGTCAGTCACGTTCGGGAGACGCAGGTGCTCATGGCCAGCGTGGAAACCGCTCATGGAGAAATCCCTGTGTTTGGCATCTTCCGCCTCGGTTGCGAGTACCACAACGGGCTCGGATGGGGCGCTCCAGGGAGACGTCCTATTCGTAGACAAGAAGAAACCATTGAAGATAGTCCCATTAACACCCGGAAGGAAACTTGAGGCAATGACTTGATTTCCTGACAATCGGCCGAATATGACTTCTCGTGGTACGAGATACAAGTGTTGCTCACCATGTTTAACATTTTCCCGCGAGGTATTGGAGCAAATACAATTGGGAAATGTTCTTCGTTGCTTGCTACATGTGGCTGGTGCTGGTACTACACTACCACCAGCCCTTAATAGACTAGCTAATGCCCCGCACTGTTAAAAATGATTTTGTTCCTCCTTCTGATGAGTGAACTTGCTCGTTGTGGGGTGTGGCATGCCTGAGAACCGCATGGCGCGGAGACAAAGCGCGCGCAAACCAACGCCATACAAATATTGCATGGAAACACACGTTGGACAAACAGGCAAAAAGTGACAAAACACGATGTACTTTGGTGGCGGCGTTGGTTGTTTCGGGTTACCAAAGCCACAGCATGCCACGCCTTGGGTTTCATCCTCACCCAACATCGTTCTGGGCGCAAACGCGAAACTGGTACGCGACTCCCGGCACGAGGTGTTCCACTTTCACCGCCACCGATTGCGGCTCCGTGTCGTGAACGGACACGTCCAGCCTTGGCGCCGGTGCCGGCACCATGCCCACCGCCTGCCACTTGCTCAGGACGTGTGCCCCGGTCGGTCGGGACATGACATGATACCACGAAACCGGAGACCCCTGGTAGTAATATGGCCGTTTTTTTCCACGTGCGGGTTGTTTGTGGCAGGGCGGGGGGACGGGGTGGGGCGATCACAAGCATTCGTTCAGTTACAGATCAATGGCGTTGTCGGTTATGGAGCTGTTCGCAGGCCGGGAGGGGGGGTAGGGGGGTGGATAGGAGGTGCCCCAAACAAAGAAGAACCGAAGCTTCAAGAAACGCATTGCGGTGCATCTGGCGTGTCTTACAGCTACTACTCTAGCTGTTTTTTCGCGAGGCCGGAAGAAGAGATACACTCACACCACAAGGACCATCGATACGCAAAGAGGAACGAACGAACGAACGTGATTTCACAGGTGTTTCATCGTATGGGGCAGCCTCGCCGATACAAAACCAGATGAGACCTGAAATTTCACACACCCAGCCCCCACCCCGTCCCCCCCCCTGCTCCCCGTCGGTGGCTCCCAACAATACGAGGAACAGAGAGAAAATAATACGAGTATGGACTACTGCACGGACGAATGCATGTATGCGTACAGACTAGGGCAAGCAAGCTTCAAAGACAACACAACTAATTTTCGAGCTTTTGGACGATGCCAATCTTGCCGATCTTCCCTCACCCCATGGTCGGGAGGCGGCAGGAAACGGAGCGTGACCGCGTGCGTCCCTGGAGACCCTTCCGGCGCCCTGGGAACTGGCAACGGGGCCGTCACCATGGACGTCCGCGCGGGCATGGAAAACTCGGAGAACGGACCGGCAGTTTCGCCGTAGACGACGCAAACGGAAAACCTTGAGATCAAAAAAAGGGTGGAACGTGCACAGGTTCGGGTGTATATTGAGCGCGGTAGATCTTTTATTAAATGAAGGCGGCACTAACTTAATGACTTGACACGTGAGAGAGAGAATCCCATGATTGATTTCATCGCTGGGAGGGAGTGGAAAGTTGGAAAATTCAGACTTATGCCTTGAAAATACCATAATTTCATACGATACCAAGTTTTCAGCGCGCCCGGGGGGGGGGGGGGGGGGGGNGGGGGGGGGGGGGGGGGGGGGGATGTGCCAAATAATAGCTTAACCCTCCATCGACGTACAGTTTTTTCGAGGAACCAATCTTTCTTTTGTTAATTGAGTCTCGTTTTGTCCTTTGTTCGCCACACAGTCGTATCAATCAATCATCCGCACGCGCACACGTCGGCAGAGAAAAAAAAAGGAAACTTTTGAAGAGGGAGAACATAAGACATGGGGGGGGTGGGGGTGAACATAAGAAAAGGCAAGATGCCGGGTACATAAATGCATGCATGTAAAGAGTAATCAATGGGATGAGGGAGAAGAGGGGAAAACATGTGGGACAACAGATAACAAAAGGGAAAAAAGGACAAAATTTCTCCCCTGCCGGGAATTGAACCCGGGTCTCATCGGTGAAAGCGATATATCCTAACCATTGGACTACAGAGGATGATTCATAGTATGTGGTTGTTTACAACATATATATATCGTACAAATATATTTTCTCTTACTGTCAATATGTACTGCTGTAGCGTTCAGCCAGAATCCATCGAGCAGCCATGCTCGCTCTATCGTGAGAACGGTCCTCCAACCTCGTGAGGGCAAACTACGAGAGTTCTCTTGGGAACGATTCGACAACACAGAGGTGTGCATATCAGTACTACGGGCTCTAGGTGTAGTCCAACTTTTTTCTTGAGAAACCTTGCCGTCGGAGCCCCTGACTAGTAGTCTAGTCACAACACATATGTACGTAGCAGCACACTAAATACTGTATGTAAATACAGCATTCTGTCTTGGGTTGAATCCTTTGGTTGAATCCTCGTTCTTATCCGTAAACAATGTCAAAGGAGTGATGCATGGTGCAGCAAGATTTTCTGAAGTATCCCCCAGCCCCCAATGTGGCTAAAAAGGGCTGTTGTACATAGAAACGTCGAGACCTCCTTGCAAGCTGTAGTATACGAATGTTGTAGTCTATGCCGCAGGCCGGCGGATTTGTGATCTTTCTTTGCGGCGATACTCGTCCCTGGTCCCCCGCCGGAGCGAGCGCACGTCGCGTACGGCATGTCCTTGCGGTAGGCGAAAACTGTTGTCACACAGCTTGTTGCAGAACACGCGCTACCACCACCGTCTTGTTCTGGGGCGACTCCCGTGGCCTTTCGTCCTCTTTTCAAGGAAACCAACAATGAATGTAGATTTTAGACTACCACCGTGAGGTCCAGTCCGTCCAACAACGCGTTCGAGAACCAAGTCCAAGGTCTTCGGTACTTCTTCGCTACAACTGTAGTAGTAGAGTCTTCATATTGTATTGAAAAAATCAAGAACCCTCGAGTTCAATCAACTACCAAGCACGTGCCGTGGACTATGTGTTGTTTTCGGGTGACAGCGAGCGACGAGATTTTCCTCGTCGCTTCATGTGGCTGTGTACGTTGTTAGCTGGTGGTGTAGCCTACAGGACATGCCGTAGTCTGTGTTACGTGACATTTCTTTTTCCCCGAGGAAGGTCTCGCCCTCGCTTAGTCTATTGATTATTTCGTGACGGTACTGACTGGCGAATGACTGGCGAATATTACGTTTTTAATTATAGAAAAATCATTAGAGGAGACAGACACGCTTGACTGCCTACCCTCTCTCTGTGTTAATTCAGTCAGCGTCATGTCCCTCTCTGGCCATTGGCATTTGGAGATATGATTCTGTCGCAGATACTACCGCCCGCCGTTCTCCCCCCCGGACGCAGTGTTTCAAATCTTTTTGTAGTGGTGCCAACCGTGAATTTAGAGGAGGCGACGATCTGATGATGATCCATTTTCTTTCGGCCTACAATCAGCAGTCGGTCAGTGCATCGATTCTTCCTTTTTTTACGGAACAGCGTTGACAATCCGAGTATTATTATTTATATTCGAATCTCCGACGCTTGTTACGCGATACACTATTTCATGGCCGAAGCAGCCGGTTACTCTATTTCTTCCTGCACGCACGGATCACACCTACCTGTACAGGGTGTCCGGTGCTAGAATGGTGTCCACCACAATTGTGTACCGTTTTCCTTCCGTGATGCCCAGGCTCAGCAAGTCCCTGTCCCGCGCATGTTCGGACTTCAGCCTCGGGTCCCCCACGAACACCTGATGGGCACAGACAACGGATGACCAATGTTTTTTTGATCGTCGTCCGCAAATCACGTCATCCAACTTTTTGCTGTTGTTGTGATCTTGGCAATCATACGCATACGTCGTATTACAGGCGCCTACCCCAAACGTGACAGTGTGCGCAAACGATGGACGGAAATGATTTGTTCAAAGAGCATTGCTTGGGCCCCTCAAGGGACTGCTCAAGCTCTTCGGGAGCCGTTATCAACGCAATCTACAACGTGATCACTTTTTATCCCCGCACGTTTTCGATCGTTCTTTTTCCTCGGCCATATTCCGAATTACTTCTCTTCGCACACACCCAGCCAAACACCTGGAACATCCGCTTGCTTTCCTGTAATTTCGGGCCCTTAATTGAACCGCCCTCGTGCTAAACTGATGATGACAACGGTGTGCTGATGCCAAATACAGCAGCATTTCTTGTCTTCCCTCGGGGCAAACACCCCTGGTCCACTCGCCTCCATGTACCCGCCGCCCCGGCTGCCGTGGCCAGCAGCGTTGCTCGAGGCGTTAGTCGTCGCCGCCGGGACGAAGGACAAGTTAAACCCGAGCCTCGTCTGGTCTTGGCCTTGCTTGACGAAGCTGCTGGTCCACTCAACGGTGCATGCCGTGCGCTCGCAAGCCGTCACTCTCGGTTTGTCGAGGGTGGGCAACGTGAGACCGAGGACCTTGTG